>JANIJG010014765.1:0-49040 GCA_024611175.1 Megaceryle torquata
AGACTGGAGAGAAGGAGAAACTGTTGGTGCTGAGGGTGGTGAGAGCCTGGCCCAGGCTGCCCAGAGAGGTGGTGGCTCAACTTATTTGTAAGAGAGACTCACATTTAGAGCACATACAAGTGCCCTTGGCAGGCTCCCGTCCTCTTGCGGCCTACAAAAGCTGCTTGGCTCACTTTCAGTTTTCTAGCTCTAATTAGACGTGGTGGGTCTTACCTGTCATATCAGTCATAACTGAGATGGCTTTACTTGGGGCAGGGAAGGGCAAAACTTAAATTCAAGATGATGGCTTCTTAGAAACACTTGATCAAACCCTTGCTTTGTTTATTCAGATCAGGAAAAGGTTTCCGATTACGAGATGAAGCTCATGGATCTTGATGTGGAGCAGCTCGGAATCCCGGTGAGTGGGCAGAGTGGTCTGCGCTGTCTTAGGACTGCGTGTTCTGACTTCAGGTCACTTTGAGCCTGCAACAAAACCTGCTCTGGGAAGTCTGGGCAAACTCCTGCGTAGTGACTAGGCTGAGCTTCTCGGTAGAGGTTTAATTGTGACGCTTCCTCCACAGGAGCAAGAATACAGCTGTGTAGTGAAAATGCCGTCCGCTGAATTCGCCCGCATCTGCAGAGACCTCAGCCACATCGGCGATGCCGTCGTCATCTCCTGCGCCAAAGATGGCGTCAAGTTCTCTGCCAACGGAGAGCTGGGCAACGGCAACATCAAGCTGTCGCAGACCAGTAACGTGGATAAAGAGGAAGAAGCTGTAAGTGACGCACTCAGTGTTACTGTGGTGGCCTCTGCGTTGAGGTTTCTACTCAACGGGACTAATTCTGACTGAAGCTGGGTGATGGGTGCAGGGATTTCTCTGGTTGGTAATTAGGGTCAGCAAAGGGCTGCCCGCTTTGGGTCCACCCCTGTGGTCCTGCTCAGCAGAGCCGAGTGGGGAGATGGCTGAATTGCTGGGGAGACTTGAGGGGACTTGCTGCCTTCCTTGAAGTCTAACCTGATTTTCTAGGTTACAATAGAGATGAACGAGCCCGTCCAGTTGACCTTTGCTCTGAGGTACCTGAACTTCTTTACCAAAGCCACCCCCCTGTCACCTACAGTCACGCTCAGCATGTCTGCAGATGTTCCCCTCGGTGAGTAGAAGGAGCTCTCCATGGAACGCTGCCACCTTGGAGCTGCACGATGCACTCTTGGCTGGATGGCTTTTCTGCAGAACCTCCTGAAAACTGATTGATTTCCTCTTGTTTTTCTCTTTTTTTTTCCCCCAGTTGTGGAGTACAAGATCGCTGATATGGGACACTTAAAATACTACCTGGCTCCGAAGATCGAAGACCAACAAGAAGGCTCTTAATTGGTGTAGGACTGAGGGGGAGGTGTGCTCAGCTCTTGGGAGGGGACAGCGGGAAGGGTGGTGTTAGAGATTCCAGTGCCCTGCAGCATCCTGCCAGCACTGTTAGGCATGTTGTGTAGATACCTCTGTAAATATTTTTCAACTTGCTATTCTGGTGTCATCGGAAATAGGGAATTTTGTGGGGGTTTTTTTCTAGCTTATTCCTGTACTTCCAGTAAGCTTTTAGATGGTGTCTGAAGGTGAAATATCTTACTCCTTTCAACCCAGTGTTGAAGAAAGGGGTGCAATATTTAACTGGAGTAAAGACAGTGCTTCCTGGTGCTTCACCTGTAGTTCACTAGTTGCTGTTCACTGACGTCGTGTGTTTATTTGGCCTGACTCCATCTGTTTCTTTTTGAAGCTGGTGTTCTGACTGAAACTTGGAAATAAAAAACATCATTTTGTGGGTTTTATCCTGTTAAAATGTGACTGGATGAAGCGATGCTTTGTCACATTGCCCATGTACTGTAGCTCCTTTTTCAGAGGCACTGTCACAAGTTAGCTTGTGCTTTTCTGTGCTGGAGTGACTGGTGTCTGCTCAGGTCCCTGCTCAGGTGGAGGGGTGTGGTTACACCTCGAGTAACTCATTGGTCCCTGATGCTGTTTCCTTTAAGCAGAGGAGTTTTGTGAAACAGTTTGTCCTTAATAAGCAGCAGGTGCCAGAGCTGCTCTCTTCCTGTAGCTGTTGGTGGCTCTGGGTGACACCTGAGGGTGTGTTGAGGCGACTGAAGGTTCCTTGGTGTGATGTGTGAGCCCTTCCCAGGTTTGGTTCTGCTGTTTCTGGCAGGTTCTGCTCACTGGGTGCTGCTGCCCCACAGCTGACACGCTGCTGTTGTGCACTTGCCCGCGCCACTGGCCGGTCCTCCCAGTCAAGGATGTTCCTGATGACGTTCATATTGATGAAGATGCAAAACCAGGGTTCACAGTGTGTTTCCCCTGGAAGGTTTGGTCATGAAGAAATAGGAGTTTAAAGCAGCTCAAGACAGCTATTGTTTGTGGCTTTAATTCACTCGTGGTATTGCTGCTGTAAATCCTGGCACCCGAGCGG
Source organism: Megaceryle torquata (assembly GCA_024611175.1). Taxonomy (NCBI): domain Eukaryota; kingdom Metazoa; phylum Chordata; class Aves; order Coraciiformes; family Cerylidae; genus Megaceryle; species Megaceryle torquata. The sequence continues at coordinate 2,437 of JANIJG010014765.1, forward strand.
CTCCGCTGCGTCACGGCCGAAGCGACGCTGAGGCTGGCGTGAGGGGTGCTGCCAGGCGAGTGGCTCTCGTGGGCTCTGGAGTGCTGGGGGGCACTGCTTTTATCTTTGGAGTCTGTGTCCTCACTGCTCAGCAACCCGGCGTAAGCTGACCGAGAACTTGGCACCTGGAAAACTCAACTGGTGTAGCAGGAGAAGTTCACAAGGTGGCAGTGCCGCTGAAGAAACAAATTCTGCTGTGTCAGAATGATACGGCTGCTGTTGTGAGACAACCTCAGCCCTGCTCGCAGCTGGGGACACGAGTTCTTCCTGCCCTTGCCCTTGATTGTTGGTAGCAGCTTTCTTTGTAGAGGAGGTTTGGACTCTTGGTTTTCTGCTGTGGTGCAGATGGGTCCCTGTGTGATTGGCAGCTCCTGTATTGAGCTGTCGTGTGTCTCCAGGCCCCGTTCAGTCTCAGCCTTTCTTAGCTTGATCAATCCAGCACCTTTGAAGAAAACCTCTTGAAAGCCAGATCTGACCCAGCTGCCCTAAAGTTCTCAGCAGTTACTGAGTTCTTGCCCAGAACTCTTAGAGTGGATTCCTTAAATAACCCAAGAGGCTTTTTTCACTCCAGATGTGTTTCTCACTGCAAGGGGGTTGGACTTGGTGATGTTTAAAGGTCCTTTCCAACCCAAACCAGTCTGATTCTCCCCTCAGACCGCCATCGTGGCACCCATGAGTACAGCAAACACGTGAGCAGCACAGCAAAGATTCATGGTGTTGAAACAAGGAAGGATTCTGGGTTTCCAGGAAAATTGGGAAGGTTTGTGTGTAAACTGGGCTAGTGAATGAAGTGAATTTAGTTTGGTGCAACCTCCCTCTGTAGTGGGGGTCACCAAACTTCATTTGTGCTGTTCTAGCCATAAACGTGTTGTAAAAATAAGCCAAATGGTTTAATTGCTTTTTTTGACAGTGGCCAAATCGAGTAGCCTCATGTAAGAAACAGCCTTTAACATTAGTTACCTACTCAGGTGTGCTTTGATTTGTGGACTCTGCTTTCTGGATAAATCCTTAATGAAGCTGATTCTTCTTTGCCATCCCAAATAATCAAAATAAAGATGTTCCCTTAAAACAACAACAGCAAAAAAAATATAAACCACTAAAAAAACGCCCACAAAAGCTTGAGAGCCTTAGCAGATGCTCTGTGTGTTTCTCCAGGTCGAGGGGTAAGCCTTTGGAGTTTCTATAGTCTGATTTTAGACCAAAGAGAAAAGAGCAGAGGGAGAATTCTTTGCAACTCTGCGAACAGGCTTTTCAGGCTCCAGATCCTGTACTTCACTAGTTTACAGGAACCAGAGCCCTGGCAGTCCCTGCAGCTCCCCAGCTCTGACTCTTCTCGTGGCTTAGTACTGTTTGGGGTGCTAGAAATGATTGTCTGGCTTTAGCTGGTCCCACCCTCAGCCCTAATGTGCCAGAGGTTACTCATGTCCAGATCTTTAGGAAATGACCTCTATTTTGCAGTCTGGAGGCGCGATGGGGTGAAAGGCAGCCCTGAAGCGGCAGATGAGCTCCGGTGGGTCTGGCGCGACGTGGGCCTGGAGAGCAGGAGCTGGTCTGTGCCACCCTGCCCGAGGACACCCTGGCTCTGGCCATGGAGCTGGAGCAGGAGGCTGAAAATAGCCCAGCGGCCGGAGCCAGCCAGAGGCCGCTGCCATAACCTGGAAGGAAATTTCAGTCGGAGGAATAAACTTCCTGGGTTGCTGGGCGGCCGGCGCCACGCGGAAGAGAAGCAGCGGCCGGAGCGATGGGTTTGACCAGTGGCACAACCAGCAGGTAACCATCCTCGCGGGTGTTTTTTCCCCTTTGGAAGTGGGTCTGGGCCCGGCAGTTCTGGGGCAGCTCCCCGAGATGTTGGGAACTTCCTGTTCAGCAGAGAAACCATCTCGGGTCTGCAGGAGGGAGGGGGTCGGGCGCAGATGATGGTGGGAGGAGGGTTGAGCTCTTGAAAGGGCAAGAAATGACATTCCCCTGCCTTCCTTCTGCCTGGGCAGAGAGGGGAGAAAAATAGAGTGCTCTTTTGAAGGGATAAGCAGGATTTTGGCATGCAGCGCTGTGCTGGTGTTTACGGGTGAGCTCCCCTGCGAGCCTGCGCTCTCCGCTGGCGGCCTCCCCAGCGCTGTGCAAAACACGACCCCCGGAAAACTTGGATGAGGAGCATGATTCACCCTTTGCCTCTCAGAGCACAGCCCTGAGCTTGTGTCTGATCTTGAACCTCCGGAGAGCACACGGGGAGCGAAGCTGAGTGGCCTGAGGGGTTAGAACAAGATGAACTTTAAGGTCCCTTCCAAGACAAACCGTTCTGTGACTGGCACCCAACTCTGAAGCCCGAGGCCCGAGTGTGTTGGGTTTTGTTCCTGTTTGTCCACAGCAGCTGCTGCCTTGTTGGTAACAGGAAGGGCAGGACAATTTGTGGGAGTAATCTGGAAACAATTGCTAGGAAGCCCCAAGGAATAGCCTGGGAAGTACAGGGATAGTCAGTGAGAAGTCCTGTGGTACCTGGCAGTAAAATGGGGCAGTGTCAGGACATGGGGCATGTTTCAGATGTGCTGTTTTCTTTTGGCTGCCTCTCTTCCTGGGGAGGTCTCAGGGGTGTTTGAAGGCTGTGACCTGAGACGTGGGTGTGCGAGGAGCTGCCGGTGCGACCACCCTGCAGGCGGGTGGCATCTCCATTAGCAGCGTGGCCAGAACGGTTTTGTCTGTGCCTGGTTTTGGAAAGAAAAAGGCAAATGTTCAAGTTAGAGATCCAGCTGAGGGGGGGTTAAGGTCAGAGTTTGTTGTTTTGGGTTGGGTTTTTTTATAAAAATCAAACTTACTGTGGGAGGAACAGCCTTGGTGGCAGGGGAATGGGCCAGCAGCTTGTGAGGGAGACAAAGGGTTTCAGTTCAAGTGGTGTTTAAATATTTTGAGGAGGTGCTGCTACTGTGGATGTCAAGTAGTGTTACAGAAAAAAAGTATCTTTGTCCCTTCCTGCTGGAAGAGCTGGGATATGTACTTATTCCGTACCTTCTCAGCAGATAAAAAAGCAATCAAAACTGGGAAGTATGAGAAGCTTATTTTCAGCCTGGAGAAAAGAAGGCTCTGGGGAGACCTTCCTGTGGCCTTCCAGTATCTGAAGGGGACCTGCAAGAAAGCTGGGGAGGGACTTTTGGCAGAGCTTGTGGCGCCAGGATGAGGGGTGATGGCTTTAAAGTGGAAGAGGGGAGATTTAGATTAGGTAGGAAGAAGTTCTTCACTCTGAGGGTGGTGAGACTGGCACGGGTTGCCCAGGGAAGCTGTGGATGCTCCATCCCCAGATGTGTTCCAGACCAGGTTGGAGGGGGCTTTGCACAACCTGCTCTAGTGGGAGGTGTCCCTCCCATGGCAGGGGGGTGGAACTGGATGAGCTTTGAGGTCCCTTCCAACCCAAACCATTCTGTGATTTTTCTGCCTCACTTCTGGGGATTGTAGCCCTGGGCTGAAGTGCAGGTTTGAGGCAGTGGGTGAGGAGACCCAACATGTAAGTCCTGCTGCGAGGAGTTGTCCGGCCATGCAAGTCAGGGATGTGTTGACAGGTCAGACCCAGGCTTCAGCTGAGAAGCTGAGCTCCAAGGTGCAGCTCCATGCTGTCTCTGCCCCTCTCCCTGGGACTGTCCCTCCCCAGGGTGGTGAAATGACCAGGTACAGCTCTGGAGGAGCTGCCTCCCTTGCAGAGCAGCTCACGGGCAACCGACTGGCACCGCTTAGCTCCTTGCTGGTCTTCTGGTTACCTCATCCACGAACCATGCCCTCGTTGTGCTCTCTGAGTCACGACTCGAGCTGTCTCTGGAACAAGAGCTCCATTTCACTTTACTTTCCAGTGGTTTGGGATTTTTTGTTTGCAAAACGGGTCTATTGCAAAATATCTGGCTGGTTGAAAAGCTGCTTTGTTTAGTTCTGGCTTTGGTTTATTTGCTGGTGTCCCTGCTTAGAAAGAGCTGGACCTCAGACACCTCCTGGCTGGAAGTGCGAGCTCCTTGTGAAAGCTGGTCTGTACGTTGCGTGTTATTCTGGAATTCGTTGTCTTTTAAGCACAAGTTCTACCTCTGTTTGACTTTGCTTTCAAATACTGGAAAACCCTTTTGCAGTGCTATCTGTGCTTTTGTACTTTAAGCTTGAATCACAGAAGTGCTGGGAGTTGGAAGGGACCTCTGGAGATCATCCAGTCCAACACCCCCTCCAAAGCAGGTTTGCCCAGAGCACTTTACCCAGCAGTGCAGTGTCCAGGTGGGGTGGGAATCTCTCCAGGGAAGGAGACTCCACAACCTCTCTGGGCAGCCTGGCACAGGCTCCCACCCCCCTCACACCAAAGAAGTTTTTCCTCCTGCTCAGGGGGAACCTCCTGGGTTCCACTTTGTGCCTGCTGCTCCTTGTCCCGTTGCTGGGCACCACTGAAAAGGGTCTGGGCCCATCCTCCTCGCACCCACCCTTTAGATATTTATAGGCATTGATAAGGTCTCCTCTGTCTTCTCTTCACCAGGCTAAACAGTCCCAGCTCTCCCAGCCTTTCCTTGTAAGAGGTGCTCCAGTCCCTCAGCCATCTTTGCCTTTGGCTGGACTCTTTCCAGTAGTTCCCTGTCTCTCTTGAACTGGGGAGCCCAGAACTGGACCCAGTAGTCCAGACGTGGCCTCTTCAGGGCAGAGCAGAGGTGTAAGGGAACTTCCCTCAACCTGTTGCCCACACTCATCTTCATGCACTGAAATAAAAATAAAATAAAAAGCTTTGCTTGAAAAGATTTAATTTATGAAAAATACACCAACCCCCCAAAGATGCCTTTTAATGCAAGCTTAACACTTGTTTCTCTTCAGCTCGCTCTGTGTCAGACTCCATCATCCAGTCTGCTCTGATTTACTTTTCTCTACTCTTCTGTTCCCCAGGCTCTAGCTGAGGCCCAGGCTTCCTTGTCATGATGCCGTCACGTACAAATCTGTCTGCCGGGATTCCCAGTAGCAAAGTCAAATACTCCAAGCTCTCCAGCACTGATGATGGATATATTGACCTGCAGGTAACAAGCAGGGAAGGAAACATCCTGCTGCTGCTGTGACTGTGAAGGACTTGTTTACTGGGGTCATATGCTTGTCTTTGGAGGGAGGTGAGACTCCAAGCAGACCTGGCAGCGTTGGGTGTAGGCGCTGGCTCAGAGCAGGGTCCCCGTGGGCAGAATTCCTCTCAGCAGGGCCCCTACAGAGCAGAGCTGCTGCAACAGCTTGTCCCGTGTCACCTCTGCTGGAGGTGGCATTCACAGCTCGGCCGCACTGAGTTGAGCTGTTCAATATTTGGGGTTTGTCTTTTCTTTCCACCCAGTTCAAGAAGAGCCCACCAAAAATCCCCTACAAGGCCATTGCACTGGCTATTGTCCTCTTCATGATTGGGACCTTCCTCATTATCATCGGAGCCCTCCTCTTGGCAGGATACATCAGCAAAGGTGTAAGTGTTTGATTACACTTCTGTCACGAGTTTTGCGTTGTCTGTTCCTCGAAGTCTGTCACGAACCCTCATGTTCAGTGTAGAAATTCAGAGCAAAGGGCCTGTGAGCAAGAAAGTGACCCCTCCACTGCCTCGTGGAGTTTGACAGCCCCGCTCTCCAGCAGCAGAGTCCTCTGACGTTCAGTTAGCAAGTCTGGAGCAGGTTCGTGGCTGGCTGGGGCATCTGCCAGTGATGCCCAAGTGTCTCTGTCCTCCCTGGGCCACAGTTTCATTCCCTGCAGTGGTCACTTTGCTGTCGTGGAAGGACTCCGTGCTGGATCGCTGGTCCCCTAGTGCAGACCACCTGGTAACTTCTGCAGGAGATACCAGGCTGCTCATTGGGCCACAGCAGCACATTGCTCACCTCTGTATTTCTGATCCGTGGAAAGGGGCTGTGTTCGTGGGTGACTCGGGGCTCCCCAGCACGCTTCTCTTTTACCTTGTGCCGTATGGAGCCGTCCTACGGCTGGCAGCTGCTGTTTATCCAGGTGGACCCAGCAGCACTTTGGTGGTGTCGGAAGCAGTCTGGGCACAGACAGGGGAGCTCGTGCTCAGCCAAGCCTGTGGTGGGCAGCTTTGTTTTGTGACTACTGTTGGGGGGAGCCACCCCTCTATCCAGAGAAGTTCTGCTGAGGGTTTCTTGTAGAAGGGAGGAGATGCCAGGGACAGGACTTAGAGCTCAGCCTGAAGAAAACAGAGGTGTTTCTGATTTAAGAGGAATTTTTATTTTTTTTCAACTAGGCTTAGGGATGTAGATGTCTCCACAACTACATGAAAGGAGGTTGTAATGAGCTGGGGACTGGTCTCTGCTCCCAAGGAACAAGCGACAGGACAAGAGGAACCGGCCTCAGGCTGCCCCAGGGGAGGTTTAGGTTGGAGCTGAGGAACAATTTCTTCAGACCCCCTCCAGGGCTGTCCCAGGCTGCCCAGGGCAGGGGTGGAATCCCCATGACCCCTGGAGGGGTTTCCAAGCCCCCTGTGGAGCTGTGGCCCTGAGGGACAGGGGTCAGTGGTGCCCTGGCAGTGCTGGGGGAATGGTTGGACTCAATGAGCTTAAAGTTCTCTGCCAACCAGAACAATTCTATGGTGAACATTTGAGGCAGGATGTAAGAAAAAGGACACATCACCCCCCTGCACCTCCCCGGACCTCCTCTTACTGCGCTTGCCTGTCTTGTCTCGGCAGGGAACGGACCGTGCTGTCCCCGTGCTCATCATCGGGATCCTTGTGTTCCTCCCAGGCTTCTACCACCTGCGCATCGCGTACTACGCTTCCAAAGGCTACCGGGGCTACTCCTACGACGACATCCCGGATTTTGACGATTGAACCGTGTGTTTAATCGCGCTGTAATTAGGTTGGCGGTAAGAGCTCGTTAGTGACACTGGATATCGGAGGGGACCTGTGAGACTGTAGGTGAAGTTTATCAGTCACAAGATGCCAGTTCCAGGGTTTGAGGTGTTGCAGGTTTTTCACTGGGGGGGTGAGGGGGGTTGGAGTTTGAACACAGAATTGACCAAATGGGTTGTTGCAACATTAGGTGGGAAGAACATGTGATTTATTGTATCTTTCTTCTTTTGATTACATAATGCTGGTTGCTTGTAGGAACTTCTTTTTGGGCACAGCAATTCTAGCAACTCTCCAAAAATAGATGAGCCAGTTTCAGCAGGAAAGATACTTGTGGTTTTTTCTAACTGTTTTATAGAGTTTCAGTTTTCAGTGAGATAGTTGTTATATTTGGGTTTCCCTTGGCACACAAACACTGTAGATCAATCCTCCTTTTGCCCTCTGTCCATCAGAAATGCTTCTGATCTACCCGTCCTGTGCTTGTCTAGAGTAACCAAAGTCAGACGTGCACAAGAAGGGGGAAGCTGCACTTGCACGAGAATTTCCATGTAGCGCTTGCTGCACAGCTCCTCTTGCCAGGCTGACCAAGCTCGCTTGATCCACAAACATGTACCTGAGAAACAAGCTGCTTCCCACACCACTGCTCCTTTTGGCAAAATCCACTTATCCTTTAGAAGGACAGTTGTTGGATTTTGCTTATTGTTGTAATGGAACTGAATGGACACGGGGAGAAGAATTGGAATCTGGGCCAGGACCCAAGTGTCTCAATATCAAAATATCTTGGCTTTGAGTGTGGGTATTGGAGACACTTGAATTCCGTCGGTCTTTATACTTGGAATTGTTTTGTCCTCATGTAGATAATGTGCTGTGCAGAACTCCCTAGGCCAGTAGAAAGGAAATCTCTGTAGAGTTTGTGCTGAATAAATCCGGGTTGTATCGCTTCAGCAGCATCAGTGATCTGTTGTTCAGAGCAAATAGATCAGTAGCTGCTCTTTATGTAAAAACTGTCTGTCTCCTGAAGTGGGAATGAACTCAGTGTCCCAGAGAACAAGTATGTGACAAGCAGCGATGCCAGTAGATGTATTTAATATGAATAAACTTCACTATATTCTGTGTACAAATCATGAGCTCATCTTTCTCACATTCACAGATCTCGGTGGGCACTAAACACTGTTCTGGGCAACCAGATTAAGGCTTGAGTTGAATCTGCTGTTGCCTACTGCTTCCAGTGGCTAATGTAAGTCCCTGCGACCAGCAGCAGGCTCTGCTGAGCCAGCAGCTTTGGAAAGTCCATCTGCTCTGCCTGACCCTTGTCTGGCTTTGGGGCAAGGCTGGGAGCTGGGATTGCCCTCCCCAGTGCAGTGATCTGGAGTGTCCTGGGGGCAGCAGGAAAACATGCGTCTCCAGAAGGACAGGACTTGCTTTTTGAACCTCACACGGAGTCCTTGTTAAATGTACAGAGCCCCCAGACTTCTAATTGCTTTACTTCAGGGCCCAAATATCCCATTCCTCTTGTTGTGCAGCGCAGGAGGAGCAGTGCCCGAGTCTGGTGGTGCGGATACTCCAGAACTGGCCGGTGTGCTCTGGAGGGCAGAGGGGCAGGTGCTGCTGTGAGTGCAGAGCAGGGCCAGGGAGATGCTGAGATGAGAACAGCACTGGATGAACACCTCGCTTGGAAAGTACTCTTAAAAATGCCTCCTCTTCTTCCTCCTGTGTTCTAGATTAAACCCAAAGCCTGGGCCAAGATCTCTCTTAACCTACATCTCTTCCCTTGTTTGACTTAACTGGTTGGTGAGCTTCCTGGTGTTACTCTGAGGAATAACTGATTGATTTCAGGATGTTCCTTCCCACCTCTGAAGGTGACAGTGCTGCACGTTTCCTCCTGCTCTGCCCTCACCAGGCTCCTGTTCCTGCTGCTGCCGTCCCCTGGGCCGGTGCCTGCCCTGCCTCCCAGATGTTGTCACGGGCTGCTTGGCAGCAGCTGAGCTCTGTCAGCTAAAGCTGGGTCTGGCCAGGAGAGCGGCTGCTGACGCAAAACCGTGAATCAGCCTCTGCTGGGGCACAAGAATGTGGGTTTGTTTGGGTTTTGGGAAAGGGGAGATGATGTGGAAGGGAAGTTTGGATGGGAAAAGAAAAAGGGGAGGGAGAAGATGCTTTCAAGTGGGGCTGGTAAGATGCAGAATGTTGGTAGACCTGAGTCAACTAAGAAGGATAAGTGTGTGTAGGGGACAAGAGAAGCCCATGCTGATGTTTCTGGGGGAAAGGCAATTAATTAGGGCTTTTCTGACAGAAACAAAGTCCTCAGGCAGCAGTGTGTGTAAATAAGAGCAGTCCCTGCCCTCATGCTCACAGAGCTGTCTGTATGAGGGATGGCCACAGGGATATTTGCCTCTCTACAGGGATGGGTTTATATCTAATTTGGAAAAGGAGACACTTTTGGGAAAGAAAAAAGGGACATTGACCGCTGGAAAAACAGAGATCCAGACGACCTCATTTCTTTAAGCTGCCATACTGCATTCTAAGCACGGTTTTCCTCCAGAGGGTAGGTCTCTAGGTGTTCATATGTCTGTGAACTGTCGAGCTCTAGTGTAGCTAACAGCCAGGCTTCCATTTTTCCCTTGCAAAATAGCACAAGTTTGCATTTATTTCAAGAGATAGGAAAAATTTTTACTGCAACTATTTGATTTCTCTGAGCCTGGTCTTAACCGGAGCAGCGGTGCTGCTCTGGTGTAGGCTTGAGTGAGATTGGTGTGGTCACTCTTTCAGTTGTTCAAGTGTTACGTAAGGATGGAGTGTTCCTCCCCAGCGGGGCTTTGGTTTCGGTGCCTCTGCTGACACACTACAATAGGATCTTTTTCATTTTCCTCCCACTCCTGCCATGCTTTGGACCCACAGACATGATTTCTGCCGTGGGCTTGGCTCCTCCGCTGCCCTCCCTGAACCCTCTCGGCGCGTAGCTGCACCCTTCCATCCACCCCGGGTGCCAGATGCTGCTGCCAAACCCCACAGTTAATGGCCCTGCTCCCCCGTTCCCCCTCTGAAGTTGTGGGTGCTGTGGGGTTGGGGAGAACTGACTCCCCATGAGGGGAAGGGGAAAACGCCTGCAAAGAAGCCTCTGGTTCTAGAGCGAGGTTTGAATGACAAATAAGGCCCTGGCCGAAGGCTGATGAATGAGGATAATACTGAGCAGCTCTTTGCTTTATTGAGCATCATCCATTCTGGGCACTCAGTGAGGCAGCTGTCTCAGAGGGAAAAAATAGTCAGCATTTAGATAGCTTGATGGGGTTTTATTATGCACAGAAGCTCTGGAGAAAGAACAGGCACACAGAATTTCAGGCTTTTCTCTGTCTGATGAGTGCTTCAATTCATGTATCCGCGGTGATGCTGTTCTACCACTGTAGTGTGCGGTGTTTTTATGAGATTATGAACTTAATTTAGTACCATGAAGTTGCTGGGGAGACATTTGGAAGTGTGACTCAAGTCCTCTGGCCTGAGCAACCAGCAGCCCCAGAGAAATCCCCCCAGGGTGTTACTTAGAAAAGCAAAGACTTATTTTAAGTAAATCTCCTGGGTTTATTTCTCTGTCAAGTGAACAAAGCTAAAGACCGTTCCCAAGCATCATCACATCAGAGGAAGCTTCCCCCATGTAGACAAGCTGTTGGAAACACCTGGGTGAATAAACTGGGAGGGACAAACAAGGTAGTGGTGGAGACAGTCTTGGATAGCTGCAGACATTAACTACAAGCCCTGATGGTAGATCCAAACCAGCTCTTTCCCTGCTGCTCATTTGCAAGGGCTTGCTGTTCAGAGCACATCGTGCTCCCTGAGGCGAGGCAGAATGGAACCTGCTCCTCTCCTCTCCAGGAGGATCCTTACCCCTGGTTTTGGTACAAATACCACCAACTGAGATTGGCCACTGGTGGCTCAAAGATGCTGTGCGTGATTTTTCCAACGCTCCCCACAGCCAGCTTCCATCAAGAAGGGAAGTCAGGCAACAGATTTGTACTAAGAGGTGACATTCAAGCGTAGAGCTAAGGAGCCAACCTGCTGCCCACACAGCAGGGACCTCAGGGTTTCCAGGAGGCTTCACGCCCAGAGAGCTGCAAAAAGCAAGGCAGTGTTCTCTGCACTGGCTGAGGCTGGGGACAGCGAGGGTTTAACGCAAGCATTGTATCCAGTGCTGCATCCCCCAGATCATGGCTAGCGCCCCTTTTTGGGAGCTCCTCCAGAAGGCTGCCTGCCTGAAAGGGGCTCTCTGCGTCACGTGGCAAAACCAGGAGGGATGGAGATAAACTTGGCGGTGGGAAGGAGCAATTGGAAAAGCCAGAATTGTCCAAAACGTTCTGAAAAAAGCTCTAATAAACCCTTGAAAGAAGAGGCAGAAATTGTGCTTCTGTGGGTTGCTTGATGTGATGGAGTGTTGAGGGGCTTCACCAGCCTGGAGACTGTGTGAGCCTTAGGTCTGATGAGGCCGCAGCCCAGAGGGGCTTGTCACCTTATCCAATTCTTTCAGTTCTCTGTTTTTAAGGTTCGCGGAGCCAGCGACGTTGTGACTCTTACAGGCTTTTGCATCTGTCTGCACAGAGCCTTGTAAAGTGTTGTCACCCCCTCCTCAGGGAAGCAGCTGCAGCCCAGTCCTTTGAAAGGGGGTGTAAGTACTCCAGGGAGCAACTTTACACGTGCTGTGTGTCCCTTGGTGTCACTGTTGATCCCTCTCTCTGAGGTTTTCCATGGGCTTGTGCTGATGGAGGTTCATGGGATGGGCAGAAGAGCAAGGCCCATTGCTGGTCCTGTGGTGTTGTAGAAAGAGGAAACTTGAGCTTCTAATTCCTTGTTTGTCTTTTCTCAGCAGTGATTTGTATTTCCTCTTACTCTGTTGACAAGCTCATCCTCCGGCCTGTCTGGATGGTGTAGTGTTTGACTGTCCACGCAGCAGCAGGGTGTAAGGAGGCTGGGCTGGCCAGCAGGTTGCTGAAAACAGAAGTTGCGTGAAACATCTGTGGAGATGAGGGAGGGTGAATATGATAACTCAGAGCACGCTGGTTACGACCCCCGTGCTAGAAATGCAGCCACAAAACTAATGCTGTCCTTGAACAAGCAGCACAATCTGAAGCAGCATCTCCAGAGCCTTTCCGGTCCCCATTGTGCAGGAACGCTGAGACCAGCCCCTGCGGTTGGGGCTTGCTTGCTTTCTGTCAACTTCAATTAGCCAAATTCGGCACCGTTTGCCACGGAGAGGCTCGGCGCTGTGCTGCTACTTTTACAGAAATATGGATATTGCTTAGCAGAAAAGATGACGTAAAAACCCTGCGGGGCAGGAAGAAATGACTTGGCACAACAGTCCTGTCCCTTCTAATCAGGTTTGTGCTATGCTCCACTTACGTCCCAGTCTAAACGAGTTTTTCTGTGCTCTCTCCATACTCCTCCCCCTCATGCCTAGTCCTTAAGAGTCCCAGGTGCCAGCCCATTCATTCAACCACCCGTCACATCTTCTGCCTCTCCCTAAACCCTTCCTGGAGCTTTCTCCCGGCCCTTCCCTTGAGGTGCTTGTCCTGCTCTTCCCAGTGAGATCTCTACCTGCAAAGCATCTCCAGGACTTCCTGACTGATCCCGCCTTTCTGCTCCGCGCTGCTGTACTCCAGAGCTGCAGCTCATCAGTTCAGTGGGTAAGTGCAAATTGCCTCACCCTTGGATCTCTCTGGCCTCCCAGTTGCTAGCAGGGTTCTCTGCTTTGCCTCTTCCAGCTCAGGGAAGTCAGCAATGCTGCTTCCATTGTCTGCCTTCTCTACCTGGTGAATGTTCCTCGCCTTTTTCCTGGGGCTGTGCGCTGAGCTCAGCTGTAGCCCGTGCTCAAGGCAGCCGGCACGCCGGGTTCTGCACTCCCCATGTGAAATGTGCGTATTTGCAGGGTTTCCCTTCTCCTTCCTTAATACAAGAGCAGCTTGAGGTTTTTTAGGAATGCTGGATTTAACTAAAAATAGTCCAGACGGTTCAGTGGGCACAACAAATTCTTCTCTCCCAAGAGAACTGACTGTGTTCCAAGATGGAGCCCAAGGGTCAAGAAAAAAAAAAAAAAGACAGCAAAAAAATCTTAATTGTAGATTAGAAAACATTGTTTCTGAATTATTTTCTTGACCCTTTTGCTTCTCCAGGCTCCAGCAGACTTTGGTTTGTGCTGGTTAGTGTACTAGTTACCTTGCGGACTTTCCTTCTCTGCTTTCACCTGTGTCTAGGTAGGTGTTGATAAACTTCTTGTACTTGGAAGAAAGACAGAAGGTCTCTTTCTCTGGCCTACATGGACAAAGCTTACTTAGGACAAGAATCAGGAACCAAACATTTCCTCCTTCTACGCTGTTCTTCTGTCGGATACTGAGCCACGATGCCATCCTCCATCTCTTGGAGCTTGTGTGTCTGACAGCAAGATAGACCGATGAGATTCGAGAGCTTTTCCAGTTCTGCTGCAATTACAGTCAGGAACAAAACTGTGATGAATCTTCCTTGAGTGGCCTCTTTTTTTCTCCTGTGAAATAGCAGGTTTGGCCCTGAAACCATAAGTTCTGTGGAGGAATCACCAATTCAGCCTGGGCTGTTAAAACAAAGGAGAAAAAAAAAAATCTCTGTTAGTCACCATTAATTAATTTTATTTTGAAGTATTTACTTGGACTGAAGTAGTAGCTGCTCTTAAGTCTTTAAAAGATTAACTGCCTGCTAGTCTTCCGTGCCTTCAATCAGTTATTTAAGCTGTTGCTGCAAATCATGCTGTTAACCTGTCATGCGAGGCTTTAACCTCTTTCCGTGTCAGTGGGAAACGCGTGGTACGTATGGTCTTGCTGATGTGACAGTGGGAAGTTAATACCTTGGCAGTCAGGTCTTCTGGGTTCTTTCCCCAGCTTCCTGGAGGAGGGGAAAGATGGAAAATGAATGGAGCCATACCTGTCTATGATACTGCAACCCCTAATGAGGGGCTGTAAAAGTTTGGGGAGCACGAGGTGTTCTCAGACGCAGCCCTCCCCCTGCCTCGGTGCTTCTCCCTGTGCTGTTAATAGGGCAAATAATTCCTTTCCCTCCTGCTGGCCTGTCAGATAGGATGCAGCTTTTCCACTGCATTCCATCCTGAAGCTCGCTTGCATTTGTCATGTCACGTTGCATCACGTTTAACGCAAGCGGTCAGACCAATCGACCAAAACCCAGCTGCCTGGGGAGAGCTCGCTCATGCGAGAGCATCAGTTTCTGAGCTAAAAGCCCTGTTCAGCAAAGGATGTGTCAGGTGGATCCAGAAAGAATCCTTGAAGAAAGCTGAGAATTCACCTCAACAAGGATTTCATCTTCCTCTTAGGTGTGTAGCGTATGTAGAGTAAAAGAGAAAGATCTCAGGTCCTTAAACCTACAAATACTAATTAGCACCACCATATAATTTCCTAGCAGTTGCTTTCATTAATTAGTTCTTAGAAAAAGTCTACCAGCTCCTATAATACCCACTTTTCTTGTCTCTCCACGCTGACAGTTCACGTCGCAGCGTGAATTCTTCACTGCTATTTTGGGTGGTTCTTTTCCAGACAAATGTCTTGTTTTCTCTGCATTTGATGCCTCAGGACAAGTGATTCCTCTCTGCCTTTTACTGCACAAGAACAGAGGCAGGATTGTAACATGGCCAGTTCAAATGTATGGCTAAAAATAGGCCAGTGGATAGTCTCCCAACTTCAAATACAAAAACCATACCTCTAAAGGTTTCCTTTTGTTGGGTGACTGCACTTCAAATCACTAGAAACACACTTCAAAGTTCAACTTGCACACAGCTCGTGTTTTAATCCTCCCCCTGGAACAAAGGAGCCTATCTTTGACTTGCATCTGCAGCTGGGTGAGACGCAGACGGCTCGGAGCTGGCAGCCTGCTCCCCTCTGGGGAGTTTATCATCCCTCCAGCAGGGGCAGTGCCCCAGGATGCTGTCCTGCTCTGATGCTGCCCACCCTGACAGTGGGGCATGGGCCCAGGTCTCAGGAGGGTTAAGGGCAAAGCCCTTCTCCCCCCTCTGCTGCAGGTAGGGAGAAGAACTTAACAGGGGCAAGGCAGGGCAGAGTTTGCAAGAATGCTTCGGTGACGCTGGATGGGACTGTTTGGCACTAATTATGAGCAGCAGAGAGGTGGCACTTCAGGCGGGGAAGGAGTTAACAAAATAAAGGGCAATGGGGGGAGAAAAGTTGGAGTTCATTGTTCCTTTTATCCCTTCACCTCAGAGTCTTGACTCCCCTCATAAAAGGGGTTGCTATAGCCCTTTCTGTTTTGATTAAGACCATGAGCCCCTCAAGGCATGGGCCGCACCTTAACCTGTGTGCAGCGGCACAGGGGGGAAGCGCTGTCGGGAGGGAGCTATAAATAGTGAGCCTGTCCAGCCCTGTGGCATCTGTGCCTGCTATAATTGCCTGGTTTGCACTCCTGAGACGAGTGTTAGTTCAGCTGTCAGGGAAAGAAGGAACTGAAAAGTATCACCACAGACAGTTTCCAGCTCTGGAGTTGCCGGTTGAGCTGTAGTTTGGGCCCAGTTCTCCCTCCTACCTCAGGGAGTTTTGTGTTTTGTTTTTTTTTTTTTCCTAGCTGCATGCAAATGGCAACTCCTGGTGTCTGCCCAGCATGATTTGGACAGTTCAGATTCAGGAGCAGCTTTGTTGGGCTGCTGCCTGTTCTAGTCTTTAACTCGTGCCCCAGCACCATGGTCAGTTGTTCTTTGCCAGTTGCTAGAGGTTGATTCTGCAGCAGTTTTTTTCTCACTCCTGACATCTCTGTGGTTTTGTTGCTATATGGTCACATGAGGAATTAAATGAGTCACGGGGTGATGGTGGATAAAAGCAGTGACAACATGTGCAAGATCATCCTTCCTCTCTGGGCAGACTGTGGATGCTCTTTCAGAATGGCTTGAAGTGGGTTCAAGCGATGAAAGGTTGAAGCAAGGATTCTCTCACTGCTACTGCTTCTCTCCTGAGATAGGAGCAACAACCATGAGGGTGCTGCTGCTCCTTCTCTGCAAGGAAAGGACCTTCATTTGAACTCCCAGCAGAGGTGGCTTTAAGAAAACCTGGTTTATTCAGTGCTATGGAATTCCTTGATGGACTTAAAAATGATTTTGTGCATCATGTCCACACCCTTTTGGAAGTAGATTAAGGGGAAATAAGTCACTCTGGTCCTGCCTATACACATCTGTCAACAGAAGCTGACGTTTATTGCTACAGCTTTGAACAACAGCCACGCATGAACTTGATGCAAGGTGGCAAACCCAGCTTGTCTCCTGCTTGGAGACCGTCTCTCCAGATGACCCAGGCTCCATCTGATGGGTAGCTGCAAGCAAAACGCTAGCGTGAATGTGCACTGGCAAAGCAAAAATGTCAGGAGCTGTCAGGCATGGGCTCTTGCGGTGCCTTTTCTGCTGCCACATCTCAGAGTCAGATGTGGCTCCAGTGACTCAGCAGCACTGGCATCCCGAGCCTGGCAGATAAAGAGAGCAGGGAGGATGAATGGATCCTGGCCCGCTCCCACTCCTCCCAAGATGTAAGGACTCTCCCTTGGCTAATTTCAGGGGCCGTGTTTTTGAAGAGAGGACTGGGAATGACTAAGCCCATCTCCTCTTTGCTGAACACAGGCACTTCCTCCTGACTCGGCAAATTCAGTCTCATCTCTTTGGCACAGCCCCTGAGGTACCAGACGTAACAGCATCAAGAAAACCTGCTTCTCATCCAAAGCGCAACTGTCTGGTTGAGTTAGTGCTACTCTAAGTGTTGTCCGCTACTCTTCCTCGCCTGTATTCACTGAGCAGTTGGATGAATGCTGCGTGGCCATGCGCTTCCATCAGCCAGCCCTACAGCAAGAAGCGCAGGGGCTCTGCTCTGGGTTGTTTGTACTGTGCTGGCTGCAGGAATCTGGCCTCCTTTTACAAGATGTGTTACGTGTACAAGGGAGGAGGAAAGTCTCCTCTCCCCAGAAGCTGCCAGAGGTAAAACCACCTTGATACAAATAGCAGGGATCCAACGGTTCTGCAACTATGCAGATTTTTTTTCTTCTCCTGCTCCCTTATTGATTTATTATGTGAATTCAGGCAACTGTAACTTTGCAAGCCCTGCTATTTATCTCTCTCTAGCAAGCGCAGCGGTCCATCTGCTCCTGGATCGCTGACCGCAGCCTCGGTAATTTGAGTACTTGGACCAAAGTAGTCTGAGATCCTTGGACCAAAAGCCCTATTTGCTATTAAGAGCACTTTGCACTAATTAAACATCGTAAAATTCTTCCTGGGTCTTCCTCCCCCTATTTTGCAGGTGACAGAATGGAGGATTTAGCTCAGATAACAGACCGGAAAGGAAGTTGTTCGGTTTTGGAAAGAGTTCTTAGAAGGAAATATGTTGTTTTTTGTTTTTTTTTGCTAACTCTATTTCAATGTAGAAGTGGGCAGGGGGAGACAGCAATCCTGCCCTGACTGTCCCCAAGCCCAACAATACACTTATGTAGGTCAAGGAACCTGAGGTGACGTTTTCCACTAGGTGGTAGTAGACAGCGTTCTCACGAAGGGTTATTCACTCTCGTTTTCTTCACCACATAGAATAGAAACCCAGGGTCTGCCCAGCTCTGTGTTCTCTTCCCCTTACAGCTCCTACTCAGTATTCCAGGGGAACAAGCAAAACCGTCACTGCTGGCGAGTTGTTACCCCTTTAGCCTTTTATTGTGGAGTTTTCTTTCACCTCCTGGGCAGCTGTTGAAATGCCAGGGCTTTCATCTTTGTTGTGTGCTCCAGTGAAAGATACTCCTGTTATCCACACATGGGTGCTGGGTTTTCCTGGACTTCATCTGTGGGATTCAGAGAAACAATTGTTCATCTGATGGGAGGCAGACTGTATTTTTTATTTCCTTATTTTATGTTGAAAAAAACAAACAAAAAACCCCAACAAAACACATGCAAAACAAACAAACAAAACCAACCGAACACACACAAAACACCCAAACAAAAACAACAGCAACAAAATCCAGGAAAGCATATGAAGAAAACAAGATAGGGAATTGGAAATGAGCTGTGGATCCCAGACCCAAACCAATCCTCCCTGGATGTAAAGTTTTGATTTGGTCCATCAAAGGTCCTGCACTCAGATCAATGATTCATCTCCCACTTGAGGAAATGCTTTGGTTTAAAGTGGAAATTTTGAGCAAACAGAAGGCATACCAGCCAAAAACATGTCAGCGTGTAAATTTATGTCAGTAATGTACATGCTGCATCCCGAGAAAACCCTGACCTTCTGTGGGGCTGTCCTTACCCTTTTACTCGCACAGAGCCATGAAGGAACAAACAAACCCCAACTGGAAGGCTGAGGGAACGTGCTCGGTAAAGGTTACTCAGACTGTCACGATGCTGCTGGGAAGGACACGCAGCCCGGGCGAAAGGCTCCGCCGTCCCACAACCGCATCTCCTCGCGGAGACTTCTAGTGCCGCGTGAGCACGACCTTGGCACAGCATCGAGCCCCAGCTCGTGTGCTGTCGTGGAGATGCTGCGGTGATTCAGGCTGGCAAATATCACAAAGTGCTATTTGCTTGTGCCCTCTCTAATCATTGCTACGGTGATTACATTAATACTGGAATATTTATCCTGCATTAGGAAAGCGAGCGTAAGGACTGGAGTACAGAGGGAGGAGCTGGGACTCTGGGACTAGTCTTAGCTGAAGGAAGTCAGTGTCACAGGAATTTAGGCCAGTTAGGGCAATTACAGGATGAGTTCGGGTGATATATTTTTGATGGACAGATATCTTACACTGGTTGAATTGGAAAGACTGGCATAAGCTTTTCTGTTGTGACTAATTGTATAGAGACAGCACCACCTCACCTGTCCAGGTAAATCCCTGAGCGAGCTCAGATAATTTCTTCGATTAGATGTAGCACAGAAAAGAAGACAACAAAGGGAGGGTGTCTCCTTAAAGACCTCAAAGGTCTGCTCACTGCCGATTAGTGACAGCTAATTCCTCTCCATGGCATTGTTATGAAGGACCTGCGCAGGCACATCCCATGTCTTCCATTCTTCCAACTTTTTTATGGTCCCATGAATCACTTGGGTGGAAAGTGACTGAATGTTTTTATAGATGCCTCACAGTTCTTCACTGCATTTTAGTAACAGAAATTATATGTGCCAATCATCAGAGCAAAATTATTTTTACTTCTACAGTAGGACAGTGTGACAGCATAAGATGGGCTCTGGCTCCCTCAACAAGTGATGTACCGTGGTATTGTCTGAAACTTTACAGCACAGAAGGCTGTCTGGAAGGTAATTTATGTATTTAAGAGGAATAAAGGCCTGAAAAAATGCTTTGCTGGGTTTGAGCTGGTGGTTCCAGGGGGTCTAACAATGTCAAATTCAATTCTTGGAGTACTAAATCCACCTTTATCATCTTTTCCCTGCTTGTCCTTGGGATTATTGTGACCCCCAGGTCTCTTTATCTGTTCAATTTCAATCTGACTGATGCACGCATCCGAGCTTCCCACTTGCAGCTCTCTTTGCCTTATTGCCAGTATTCCACTCTGCCCTCTTCCACGGTGGGGGAGGGCAGGCTAGAAAATGATAACCCCTAAAAGAAAATAAATAAAAACAGAGAGCTGTGTCTGTGCCAATGATTTCTGAACAGAGGAAGTCCTTGCAGGGAGACTGCACCGCTGAATACATACGATCCATCTTCCTGTACAAACTCCTGCCAACAGCGAAACGCTGCAGTCTCAATCAATCTTGCATTACTAAAATGTCCCTCACTTCACAGCTCCATGCTCCTCTACCCTAACAAACAAAGGCTATTAACATTTAAAAGCTGTGCTAACTCTATGTCTATGTTTGGGATAAGGCCAGGTATTGAATAATGCTAAGGGATTAATATTTATAATCTAGAGCAGCAGAAAAGGTGCGCGGTGACTTAGCAGTGTCCTATATAGTTCGCCATATGGTTCATTTGAAAGCCTTTTAGAAGCTTAACAAGGAGAGTATTGCAGTGAATGTGGAAAAAAATGATGCCCGAGGATAAGAAGCACAAATGCTCAGAGGCCTCGTAGGGTCTACAGTCTTAAAATAAGCTCCTGGGTTTTAATGGGATCTGCTGAAACCCTCTTTACAGGGGCAGCGGGATGGAAGGGGGCGGACAGCTGGCGAGCAAATACTCGGTAAACATTCCCGGTAGCCAAACTCTGTGCAAACAGCAACTATTAAGGCAAAGACCTGAAAGATCAACAAAGAATTGCAGGTCTGGGTAAAATGATGCAATGGATTACAATTAGTGTCACTGGTCCGGGGAGCACAGGCTTTCCTATCGACTTACACCTACGAGGCACCTTAATCAAATAACGAAGGGGGCTGGTGGTGGAGAAAGCTGAGCATCAGTCAATATTATCTCAAGGACACCTCCTGTAAATTAGCAGGCTGATGTTCATCGCACGGTTTTGTTGTGGGGAGAAAAGGCAAAAATTACCAGAGGCGGGCGCAGCGGCTTGGCCCTGGCTTCCAAGAAAAGCACTGAGCGGCAAAAGGTTTTGTGCCGGCTGGCTCTGGGCATGTCTGAGAGCTGCACGTACTGGAAAAGGCAGGAGGCAAATTAAGGCGAGTTAATGTTATCAAAACCCATTAGGAATTTTGGGTTTTGCCGAGAGGGACACGACAGAGGCAGTGTCTGTCTTTGCTACAGGGTGTTGCAGTGGCAGGTGGTCATGGTGTCCCTGAGAACACCTGACTCTGTGCTCTGGTGGGGGTGTAGTGTGCGTGTCGTGTCACATTTGTCCCATCTCCACAGACAGAAACTGAAAACCTCAGAAAAGTGAGATTTTAGGATGAACACGTGGTGGAGGTGTCACAGAACCACAGGATGCTTTGGGTTGGAAGGGGCCTTTAAAGGTTGTCTAGTCCAATCCCCATCACCTTTTCGGGGGCTCAGATTCCTTGGCTTGCTCTTCCCCTCCTCCCCAGCTCACTCTTCTAAAAAAAAACAACCAACCCAGACCCCAGGAGAGGGCAGGGCTGAGGGCAGCCTGCGGTGACACCCAGCGAGCACCATCTTCCTGGGGGCTGGGAAGACAGACACCCTCCGCATCTTCCGGACGAAGCGCCCCGGGGGTCCGAGTCCCGCTCAGGGGAAATCGAGCCCCGCCGAGAGTTCTCCTCGCTCTCCGGGCCGGGCCGGCGCTTAGGGCCGCCCTTCGCCCCGGGGCTGCCATAGCTGCCGGGCCCCGAGGGGCAGAAGGGTGTGCGCCATCTTGTCGGGGGCGGAGCAGGGCCTGGCCCGCCCCGTGCTCTGCCTGCCGGGGCGGCCCCGGCCCCGCCGCACTCGCCGCTGCCGACCGAGCGAGCGGAGCCGCAGCCCCAGCGCCATTGCCGCTCTCAACCCGCTATGGCAGGTGAGCCCTTTCCCGTCCTTCTTCTCCTGCGGGCAAGGCGCTGCCGCCCGCCCGCCCCGGTGGGAGGCTCTGCCGGCGCCTCCCCAGCGACGCGCTCCCCTCAGCCCGCCGCGGTCGTTGCTTTCGCCTCCCGCCCGCTGTCACCTCCATCTCGGCCCCCGCTGCCGCCTGAGAGCCGTCCTCCATCCCCAGGCACCCGGGGCTCGCCCCTTCCTCCTCCCGGGGAGGTGGGTCGGGGCTCCCCGGCAGCCTCCACCATGTTGCCCGGCCGCGGTTCACCTTGGCCGCGCGGCTCCTGCCCCTGCTGCGCCGTCCATGCCTCTTCTCCTCCCCTTTTTATTTTGTATTTATATTGTAAACCCTTCCACGTTCTCCGTGCCGGTGTTTTCTGGCTCGGTATCGCCTCCAGCCCGGGCTGGGCGGAGGGGAAGGGGCACGTACCTGGGGCACGGCCTGGGCGGCCGCGGGAAGGGGGATGCCTGAGGTGGGCACCTGCGGCGGCATCACCTGCCCTGCGAGGTAGAGACACCCGCGGGGACCGATCCCTGGCCATGTGTGTAGGGGGAGTATTTTCTGTGTTCCATTGAGATCATCTGGGGGTTTAATTTTTTTTTTAATTATTTCCTTTTCTTTAATCTGAAACAAAATGGGTGGCAGAGTCGTAAGCTTGCAGATGGGATGGAGAAATGCAGGTTAATTCTCCCCTGGTCCTGAAGGGGTGGCCTCGCTTTCTTCTCTGATCCTGTTCTCGTGATACGCTTTAAGGCTTATTTTTTTTCTTTTCTTTTCTTTTTTTTTTTTCCTCCTCCTTTTTATTTATTTGTTTTGGGGCTTTTTTGGTTGTGTTTTTTTTTTTTTTTCCCTCCAGCACAAATCGAGGCGGTAAATATTCCCGTTCTCTGCTTATGACTTGTGAGCCCCGTTCGGTATCATATCTGGTTTTCTTTTGTTTTAAGTAGAAATAAGTGATGTAGGTAGCGCAGAAAAAATGCCTGAGCAAAGCTCGTCGAGCGCCTTCCATTCGGTTTCCTTAATTAACAGATAACTACCTATACTGTGGATTTCTGCTGTTAGGGGCTTATTGCCTTTTTTCACAGAAGATGGGAATGCGGGCAGAGGCTTGCACAGTTTCTTTCCTGTCCTTTCATTTTGGAGACGTCACTGTTATTTTGTAGACTGGGAAGAGAAATGCTCCGTGCATTTGGGGTCCCCCGGCCCACGTCCCTTAACCTGTCCAGGTAGGTGCAGGCAGGAGCTGACCCCTCAAGGCAGCTGCAGGCAGAGCCAGGAGAAGATTCTGGCAGGAAAGGGAAATCCCCAGATGTATTTAAGACAAGGTAAAGATCTCACCTGTTAATTTTTTTCCATCTTTATTTTCCTGTGCAGCTGACTCTTGTAGTAGGAGTTTGGTGCCAGGTAAATGCTGGGCTCCCCAGTGGTCTCGCCCAGCTGGAATAAAAATACTAAATGCTCTTCTTGCACAGGAAGCTTAGTATGTCTGTGTATCCTCACTGCAGCGCAGCGTTGCCATACTTGAGCAAGCTTTAAATTACCTAGTTCAAGCTTAAAAAAAAAAAAAAAAAAACAAAACAAAACAAAGGCAGGTTTGGTGGTGGTTTTACTGGCAGCTGGAGTTTGATGCAGGCTGCAAGACCTAGTTGGAGAAGCAGAACAAGTGCTACAGTGATAGCTCCTGTTGTGCTGCACACTACCAGAGCCAGGCTTCATGCTGCACACCTTGAGCTGCCTGGTGATTTCAGTATCGATAAAGGATTATTGCAACAAGTAGCTCAGGTTAGTAAACTGGAAGATAATCCTTGAGATATGTCGAGCAATTGGATTAGTAGTTGATGAGCTCTTGCAACCCTACTTCTAGCTTTGAGTCATGATCCAGATAGCTTGAAATTAGAGCAGTATTTGCATGGAGATACACTGGAAGAAATTCAACCTTGGGCTAGCAATGAGGTTAAATAAGCCTTGAGATTTTTATCGTGGGTTTAAAGAAGCCTTTGGCTTCAGTACAGATGCAAATAGGAAGTTGAAAATGTCTTGTTCAGAGCCCTGGGGATAAGGGAAGGAGTTAAGACTGTGATTCTCAGAGGTGGGCTGTGCTCCTGCTGTTCCTGAACAAGCCACATTCATATGGTTTAAAATCCATCCCAATCTGTCACTTGTCTGTGAGCCCTGCTTAGATTTGGTGAACTGCTTCCTCAGGGCACCTGCTTCTCTCATGCTGAGTAGGTGTAAGGAGCTGGGTGGAAATCGGGTTCTCTGAGTACAAGCCTCTTGCTTTTTCTACACCATCAGTATGGAAGCAGATCTGAAGGAGAACCAGCTTTTCTAGTGGAAGGGTGAGTTGGGCTGCAGGTTGGTGAATGCTTCCTTTGGTAGCAGCACTGATTTCATCAGCCCCCATCCATCCTCATCCTTGCAGTGACCCCTCGGTGGTGCTGGTACCGCTGTATGGATGGATAGCTGCTCTCAGTCAGCTCACAGAGCTTTGTGGGGGATTAGCCCCCAAAAACCTTGCTTTTATATTGAAGCTAGATCCATTTGGAGAATTTTTACCTGCTCTTTATGCTCCCCGAGCCCTGGGTAGACCTGTGTGTGCATCTCCGAAGCCATGCTGAGTGATGTATGTGTGGGGGAGTTTTAAGACTGCTAATAGGAGAGTGTTATTTTCTGTAGTTGAAGCTGCCAGGAATTCCAGGGGAAAACTAAAAGTTGTGTCTTTGTTGGTATTATTTGATTGGAGATGCTTTTCTTTGTGAGGAGCTTAAGATAATGGCAGTGTTTAAGGTTTTATTTATTTTTTTCTTAACAGAAAACTTTATGACGGTGGATTTTCCCCGCATTTGCGTAGAAGGCTCTGTAGAAGGTGCTTCATTTGTATGCAGTTACTATTTCAAAGGTTTTTAAATTGAGCTAAGTTGAGTTTTCTGTCTCTGTCAGTATGTTTCAGTTGTGTGTTTCTTTCCTTCCTTGTGTACCCAAATCTGTCAACTTCCTTAACAGAATGGTCTTTCTGAAGTGGCTTTGTTGTGCTGTTTAGGTTGATTGGGGAGGGTTGAAAACGGAATGGGTGAAACTTTACCCATCTTCAGTATGGATTCCTCCAGAAGTGGCTGTTAAGATGCTTTAATGACCTAATCTGAACTGCAGCAGTTAACCTCTTCTGATCCTTGTGTGTGCAGGGGGAAGTCAACTGGCACACCCTGGTGAGCTGTTCCAGTTCATAGCAGAGTACCAACTAGTGTCCCGTGCTAGGTGAATTCCGGGGAGACGTGTTCTGCTGTAGCTGTTCCCTCTCAGTGTCTGTGTGAGCCTCAAAAGGAAAAACGTAAGAAAACTCGTTCCTGAAAAGATTCCATGGGGCCATTTCTTCAATAGATTTTTTTTTTTTCAGACACTTCTTTATGTATTTATCTGTACAAGAGTAAATACAAATGGCTGAGCAGAACTGTTTAGCTTCCGTTGAAGATGATGGTTCATGTATTACTAGAAAAATTTACTGGTATCAAATGTTCTTATTTATGAAGCCTTTAGTGGTCATGAAATGGTCTGATGGTAGTTACGGCATGTTTTATTTTACTTAAAAGCTGCAGGAAGAAAACATTGACAGTTGGGATGAGTAAAGAGAGATGCATCATGATGTAGTGTAAGGCAGGAATAAAATAAATCATTTAAAATGAAAGCTATTTGCCGTGTTCTTCAGCTGTTCCCGGGGTGGAGCGTGTTAAGACATTGTGCGAATTCACGGAACTGCGCATGGTGCTTCCGTCAGTACCGGGGAGCATGTTTTCTTTATGGCTAAATGTTTTTAAGGATAAGCCATCTTATGACAACATTTATTTGAAGGCAGAAAGGAAATCTGATGATATTTGGCCATTTGCAGGTTATGGGAAGGAAATGTCTGCTCTTTGAATGCTCCTCTGTTAGAGATGAATCTCGGTGGGGATTTCTTGCCATGGTAATTGGGCCATGGAAGGAGCAGAACTGCCCCCTTGGGAAGGGGGATCGGGGTGTTGAAATGTCGCTGGCACTCGGTGGGGAAAGGAGGAGGGAGGGAGTTAAGAAGTCTCCTACTCTAGTTTTATTCCTTGCTCTCGGCATTGATCTTGGCCATTTCTGTTGTCAAGAGTAGCAATAAAAATGATCATGGCATCAGAAATAGATCATGCCCAGCACCGTGCTCTGCGTCTCCCATGGTTTTCTAATCCAGTGTGCTCCCGGAGCTTTGATGAACTTATTTTTTGGTACTGAATGTTGTCATCGGTCTAGTAAGTGGTGAATCATCATTCGCCTGGAGTCTGCAGAGAGCTGTGATTCTTTTCTTGGCTGTGCCCTGGCCCCAGAGCAGAGTCGGGCCGATTGCAGTTTGAAAGCTCTGCGTTGGTTTTGGGAAGGATAAATTGTCCACCAGGGTCACGGCCAGGCTGCGGTGAGGGAGTCCCAAAGCGCACACTTTGGTTGTCTCCGTCCTGTGCAGCAGGAGCCTATTGCAGTGTTCTCTGTTCCTATCAGATGGCTCCGTTTACTATTTGCAGAGGAATGGCTGGGCTTGAGGTAATTGTAAAACTAGTCTTTAACGAGTTTATACTTAGAAATTCAGTGATCTAAATCTCTTGGTGTCCGAGTTCTTGGGCCAGGAGATGGAAGTGTTGGTTGTGGAGGGTGGGCGGGAAACGCACTTACCATCCAACTCTGGTCTTTTTATTACTTATTTTTCAAAAACTGCTTCAGGAGAGAGTAAACTTTGTCCTATTCTGGTGAAATGGAATTTCCAGAAGTAGTTCTCCCCACATTCAGGCAGTCAGGATATTTTACTCTCCCCCTGAAACCCTACATTACTGAGCATAGGAGTGTGACACGTGCCCCTTAGAATGGTGGTGTAGCTGGAATTTAGCTTGTGTGTTACAGAGACGGATAAACCGTTCCCCTCCGAATGGGGCATGTTTTGATCTAGTACTTGCGTCAGCAAAATGCCTGAGAAAACAAGCCCTGGCTGATAGTTGTATTTTTAGGAGCAGATGGGAGCAGAGTAGTCCAGTTGTAGTTGTGTCGGAGGAGCTGTAACTAGCAGCATGGTACCTGGGAGTATTTTTGAACTTCTGGGCACTATGTGGTACAAAAGCAATAACTGAACTGGTTTATGCATGTTTGGATTTAACCGGAATTTGTTTATCTCCTTAGTGATAAAAGGGACTGTTCTAACTCGGCACCCATTTCCTTTATGCTTGCTTTAGGTTAAACCAGTTGAAGTATGGGCTCAAATGAGTATAAATGTTGAAGGAGGGATTAACTCACCGTTATTTTGGTTTTGACTGTTTTGAAATGTAGCGACTCACCAAAAGGCTTTTGAAGGGCTGCACATCCCTCAAATTTGTTGTGGGACTTTATTTTTAAATCCAACTATTGCAGTGTCGTTGGAACAGTTGGCTGAAACATTTTGAGAATGCACAGTAGACAGCAGTGCTGGAAAGTAAATAAAAAGCGACTTTAGGGAGGGGTTTATGCATTCCTGGGCATTAACCTCCGGTGTGGATGTTTTGCTTTGAGTAGTTGGGGCTCTGATTGTAGCAACGCATTTTAATTGGATCTACTCTCATTGTGCATGGCCATGAAATGGTAGCCTAGAGCAGTAAGGCCTGTTTTAGTGGTCTGATGGCTATTAGAACACTCGTAAGGTTGTAAAAGTTAAGAGAATAAAGTGCAGTTTGGAAGCTTTAATAGGAAGGTACCTTAAGCACTCGGCCTACCAAGGGTGCTCTTAGCTGGGTTTATATGATGAGGTGATTAATGCAGTGTTAATGAATTAATCCTGGTCTTCCAGCACTCTGGATGTCGCTGTTGACTGGGTGTTAGCACTGGGAAGGAAATGCTGGGAATCTCTTGACCATTAAGCACAACTTCACCGGGTGCTCTCTCTCTTCCAGCACAGAAGTAGTGATCTGAAGCGTTTCCTTTTTTCTCCTGGTCTTGTTCTTTTCATCGCTTACAATCTTGTCTTGTACTTAAGCATGTAGCTCAGTGTTTCTGTTGTGCTTTCAAAGAAAATGGTGTGGATATGTTCTCAGCAGTATTCAAGGTCATCCAGAGTATCTCATGAAACCGGGCATGTGACTCCATGTCACGACTTTCACTTTTATTTCCATCCCAACCTTCTAAATAAAAAGGCTGTACTGCAAAGTTAGCAA
This sequence comes from Megaceryle torquata, assembly GCA_024611175.1. Taxonomy (NCBI): domain Eukaryota; kingdom Metazoa; phylum Chordata; class Aves; order Coraciiformes; family Cerylidae; genus Megaceryle; species Megaceryle torquata. The sequence continues at coordinate 29,886 of JANIJG010014765.1, forward strand.
CCTCTTCTTTCTTGGTGCTGAATAAAATTAAACTGTCCCAGAGCTAATAGCACGTCATGGATTGTGCTGCGCTAAGGTTTGAATTTCCATGGAGTCTTTGAATCCCTGTGACAGGAAGAAAATTTCTAACTTTGCACAATTTTCACTGTTTATGACTTGCCCTTTGTGTGCAGAATCCTGTGTTCAGATCGGTACCGTACCTGAGCAAAGCAAACACATCCTTGTTTTTTGCAGACTACATGCTCTAAAGCACCAGCTGCATCACAAGTTACAGCAGCTTGCCCCCCTTTTTTGTACAAAATGGACTTGTTTCTGAAAGCTAACTAGATGTTCCTGATGCAAGGAGCATTTGCTTAGCGATATTTTAACAGCTTGGAGTTTTGGATAAAAGCTTAAAGGGTTTGGTTTCCTGATGAGCGTGTCATTGTATAAAGGCCAAACCAAAAAATTAATTGGGATTCGGACAGACAAGAAAGAAATTGGAGCTCCAGGTCCCTGTTCTGTAGGATCAGACTGCAAGCCCTAATTGCAGCATTCTCATTCCATTCCATGTCCCTTCATGTGTGGGAACAATAACAGTAACCAGTCATTTGCTGGATGTCTTTGCATCGGTACCATTTAATTTCAAGTATGGCATTCAGGGAGATTATGCTGAGCATAACAGTTACTATCAACTGTTGTGGTTTATTCCGGCACTTAGACACTTGTTGGTCACCTGTAGTTTGTTTCAATTTAAAACCAGATGCTTTTATGATATGGACAAGGGGATGGCTTTTGTTTTTCCCCTTAAATATCCAAGCGGTGTGGTTTTGTTGCAGTAAGATAGTGTATCGGTTTCTTTAACCAGAAATTGAAAATTTAATAGTAACAGCTCCATTTGTGCTGTATTCATTTCAGGCTATAGAAAATCTGGCTGGGTATAAATAATAATCTTCAGTGTTGACTGTCCTGGCGGCTTGAATTTCCCTGGGTTGCTAGTTGTGGACCAAGGGCTATGAACAGAGTTGGCTCTTACGAGTCAGGCTTGCAAACGAGCCGATGTTTTCATTGTCCATCTGTCTTGGTTGCAAATATCAGAAACAGCAAAGGGTGGAAGCCTGGGCTCTTTTGGAGATGATACGTGATCCTTCTCATGAAAACATTGATCTAAAAAGCCCCTTCTGCAGAAAGGGAAGAACTTCTGTAATCTTGAGCCCTGAGTACTTGTAAATGTCCATTGCTAATGAGTCTTCCTCTTTGGAAGAGATCAAACACGTTTAATGCTTTTCATGAAGGTGCCTAATAAAGCACAGTCAAATCCAGCAAAGTTGTCAATTAAGGCTTCTGTTAAGTTTCTTAATATGAATGAGCCTCAACCCAAAGTATTATCTGAGCTCTCCTCCTTGGCTGTTTCGTTCTGGTAAAGATTTTGCCGTCAGCATTAGCCCAGTTTTTAATCTCGCTTAGGCGCGCTGGTCCTCGCTTTCGAAAGCCACCGAATCGTAGACCGCAGAACAGGGTGCCGAGTGTATTAAGATCCGAGCCTAATTACTGTTTTTGTTCTGGAGGCTGTTGTGACAGATAATGTTTTGTTGAATGGCAGGTAATAGATTTATTATGGAGCCAGCACAGCATGGGGGTACCTTCAAAGGAGACGCCATCTCTATTGGTCTTTTTGCCTCTTAATTATTCAAACGGAAAATTTTGTTTGAGGGCAAAATGTGTGCCTAAATGACATTACTCCAAGGAGCAGCAGCAAAGAATTCTCACATTTTAAGCGATGCCAATTAAGTAAGAATAATTGCGGTTACTTTTTTTTTTTTTAAAGAAGTGCTATGCAGACACTTGCAAAAGACCCCTGAAGGTGAAGGAAGGAGTAAGGTACGATATTGAAGTCACAGTATGTAGGCTTAAAAAAGGTTGGTTTACTGGCTAAAATCACAGAAAAGTATCCCACTAAATGTTGCCAGAATGCTTTTTTTGTAAAAGGCAGTCTCGGTGAAAAGTAAAAGCTTTCCTTCAATAAACTATAGCTGGCATAAATATTATGATAAGTGGTGTGAACTCTGTCAAAATACTATATTTTTCTGTGCTTTTCCTGCACAATCCATTTGATGTTAAGTGGACTGTTCCATTCCTGTCACTTCAGATACAGCAGAACTCACATAGCCACCTTGAACAGTTTTATTGCTTGTAGGGATGTTTAATGCATTAATACATATTTAATGCATTCTTAATTAACCACTTACATACGAAGCAAAAAATCTTCAAAGCTGTTGAACTAAATTGTGCCTCACATCTCTGCGTGGCAACGCGTTCTGTGACGTACAGGTTAGGTGTCAGCTGGGTTTCTCGTCGTCCCTGTGGAGTCAGAGGACTGAGCCGGTGGCGTCACGTTCGCTTCTCGAGCCGCGAGTGAGATGTAGAGATGCACATTTATAAGGAAGCGGATCACGACTGCGTGTGTAAACACTTTCACCCGAGCCCGTCTGAAACCTGAGTACGGGAAGTTAACCTGCAAGTCTGGTTAAACACAAGCCTGTCTCTGTAAACACTTCCAGGCTCATTGTGAAATTAATAAATTAGTAATTGTTTGGCTTAACGTGTGGGAATCCAGCGCAGGGTTGCGTACGGTTGTTTAGTGTGTGGGCAGAGAGTAGGTACCGCTGGTTTAACTACAAAATCATTAATGGCAATAATGACTTAATTTTTCCCTGTGGCTATGGCTATGGGAAACCACGCTGTGCTTAGCGACCAAAGCTCCTGAACAAACAGTTGGTCAACAGCTAGTGGTAGTAATAGCAGCATTTATTATTGCTAATATAATTCATAATAGCATCTATTATTGCTTCACCAGTAGATGATCTGCTTGTGCCCTGCCTTTTGCCAGTTCCAGAAGAAAGAAATTCTCTTGCTGTTTTGGGGCTTGGCTCCACGCAAGGACTCGAGGGCTCTAAAACCCGGCGTAGGGACGCCTTGCTTCTGAGGAGGTGTTTGAGAAGATGTGTCAGGATTGTGCTCGCAGCAGTCTGAAGCCAGGAAATGCTCGGCCTGCAGGCCGGAGGGTACGGTGTGACACAGCCAAGGCTGCCTTCACAAAAGCACCCCCAGAATCATCCTGCCTCTTCCCCTCAGTGCCTGGGAGCCTTGAAACATTTCCTCTGCAAGCAGTATAAATTTGCTGATTATTCCCAGGAAAGATTTCTTGAAATAATCTTGAAGGAGTGAAAGGTCACTGAGCAAGGAGGGCATAACTCTCCCAACTGGATAATTAAAAAGAAAATTAAAAAGTGGGATAAGTTTGAGATTGACTTGTGGCCATGCTTTGAAGATTAAAAGGGCTTTTTCATTTCAGAGGAAGGAGGTTGGAACTGGTGGGAGGAGGAGTTGTGGCTGCTGGAGCAGTTGGGCAGTGCTGTGAAGCTGCAGTTGCTGTTTGGCTTAGTGAACTGGGAGCGAGATACTGGGAGCGCTGAACATGAGGATGGTTATCTGCTCTCTTTCCCCTTATTTTAAAACATTTTGTCTTGCAGACAGAGTTTTTGACCTGGCCAATCGCTGTTTAGTGCAGGTGGATATTTAGGCACCTGAACAGATGGTGTATCAAATTCAAAACTGTATGTTTGGGGTTTTTTTTTATTCTATGAATGTATTTTGCCTTTAGAAAATGAAAATAACAGCAACTTCAGCTAACAGAGAAAACTTTCCATGTTCTGTACACAGCCTGTGGCAAGATCAGGCTGCTGTTTTTACTGTACAGAGATTCAGCCTGTGCTGTTGAAACTATTCGCAGACACAAAAATAAGATAGAGATAAATATATAGAGAGAGAGAGGTTAAGCTCAACCATGGGCGTGCTAACTAAATGGTAGCAGCAAAATATTGCCAAAGTAATACAAAAAAAACCTGACAACATTTCAACTTCAGCAGATAACATCAGCAGATGTTTCAAGTCTAGACTTGGTACGTGGATTTGCATATCCACTCTGTATGATCTGCAGCACTGAATAGGTTAGAGCTGTTGGGCTGATCACGGGTTTGTGTTCGTGGCTGGAACCCGTGAGTGCACCAGGGATGCGCTTCTGTGGTGTGGTGTTTGAGAAATGAAGAGATGAGGGTCTGAGATGGAAAGTTGAACTGGAGACTTCCCGTTTGTACCTTATTAGGTGTAGGGTTAATAGATACTCAGGCTTGTTAGGTCCATTGTGTGCTGTTCCCTTGGCTGAATTACTGTGTGCCTGAATTTGGGCCGCATGCTGTTGTCTTCGAAGCGTATGTTGGGGTTGACAGTGTTTCCCCAGGCACCTGGCAATACTTGAAGTTAATAATGCTTTAAGGGTTGCAGTTGGCAATCTTGCATGATGCTGTGGTGACCAATAAACAGGTTTTACTTCTGTCTGTTCTTAGAAGAAAAATGATGTGAGCTTTTTCCTTTAATTACAAGCATACCTGGAGGTCCAGGAGAGATGTAGGCGGCTGCCTTAGTTTATGGACATGGTGAACACAATAGCAGACCTCAAAAAGCACATTCCTCCTCCATTAATTTTTGAAGCACTTTGATCTGTGCCTGTGCAGTGTACAGCTTTGGCTTCACTACTCTTTTTCCTTGAAAAGGATTTCTTACTCCTTTCCCAGAGATCAGCCATAGGTATTTCTAAAGGCACTAACCTCTTTACAGAGAAAGACCATCAGGCTGCTTTGATGTACATCTCGGACCCTAGACCTGCCGTACAAGTATTTACAAAACACGCGGTTGCAGGAAAAATTCTAAGAAACACCATAATCCAAGCTGTAACTGAATGCAGGAGTTAAGGAGAAATGGCTGACTGGAAAAGGGGAATTTGCTTGACGCGGGCTGTCTCCCGGCCTCCCCTCTGCAGAGCTGGGGGCCGTACCCTCTGCCACGTTGTGTTGGCAGTACCCAGCCCCCTGCGCAGCCAGCTGACTTGACCAGCAAGCTTTCCAAGCACTTTCAGTAATTCTTTGTGTATATTTGATATGGCATCAGGGGAGAGAAGCAGTAGATGTTTTCATATTAAAGTACATCTTCTGGGAAGTGTTTTCTCAAGGAATTTATAATTCAATGGATTTGTGCATGTCTCTGTAAGATCAAACTTAATGGCTTAGTCTTTCTGCTGTTCCAAGGCGTGGGTGGAAGGAGAGCTATTTATTCTACTAGGATGTGATGCTATTTTCTTGTGTTTTCTGTATTAAGTGTTTTCTGGAAGATGTTCAGGGGAGCCTGCTGTATAATCGAATCTTCTCACTGACATGGAAGATTAAGTATTATGACTTTGATAGGAAGTACACTTAAATTAGGAGATTGCCACAAAAATGTAATTTGGGGACTCATTTGGTCATCATAAATGTGACCTCACCCTCCTGCTGTTCCTGCAGAGGACAGGTGCCTTTTTCTGACAGCACTGCTCTGAGCAGGGTGCCCTGCAACTGCTGAATATTTGTGAGGCATCTACTGTGCTGGAAGAGAGTTTTGGGGTTGTTTTTGGGGGGTTTTTTGGTTTTTTTTTTTTTTTTTTTTTTTTTTTAGTTTTATTTTGGTTTGGTTTGCAGTTTTGGGTTTTTTTGTTAGTTGGTTTGGGTTTTTTGTGGGGTTTTTTTTTTTTTTCAGGTAAGTTGTAGAACAGAGAACCTGTTCTTAACAGTTTCTCAGTGACTGCATCAGACTTGCCTTTTTAAGTTGTGTGGTTTTCTTGGTATTTTACCTGTCAATATATGAAGGCTCAAAGGAGGATTTAGTTACCAGGTGTTTGCGGTCATTGGGTCATTATTAATTATTAATTTTGATGGTGTGAGATAGCCCCGTGTGCCATCCCCATGCACACAGTGTGTTCAGCACAGTGGGAACAAGTGACTTCAGAGAAGAATTTTGCCCTGACTGCTGCAAAACTAGGGAGGATGGCCTCGGGATAAATATAAGCTCAGAAGGTTGCCAGCAAGTTGTCAGTTTACCAATGTGTGTCTAACAACAAACATTTGTAATTTGACAGGGGTGCTCTGAAGTATTTGTTTCATCCTTAAACTAAACACTGTATATGTCTGAGAAGGCAAAAAAATTGCATTTTCTCACGCTGATCTCCTCCTGGGTGTGACATTCTCAAGCAAGAGAAATGTTCCTATCAGTTTAAGTTTCAGATATTAAACAGGTAATAAAAAAGATGACTAGCTGTGTAGGACCATCACAAGACTGCTTCCTGCGCTGAAGCAGAGCAAGATAAATTGTCTGCTGTGGTTTCACTTCCATCAATAAGGTGCAGCCATACACAGAGCTTCTCATCCGTTTATTTCACTCATCTTGCACAGTATGATGGAGTTTGAAGATGCACTGTAAAACATTCTGCTGTCTCAAAACAGGAGTTCTGTCTTGAATTAACATTCATCTCGAGCGTGATGGTGATTACATATCTCTTCACTTTAACAAAACAGGCAGCGATTAGATCTGCCCAGTCCATCGGTCATGGAAGGTGGGTTTGAAGTGGAGGCATCCAGATTAGTAGGTGTTTTATTTGAACTAAGTTATTGAGCGTAAATACTAAGTAATCAGAAATAAATCTTTTGAATGATGAAATTTTCCACTCATCAGTGATGAACTTTGGAGTGATTAGTTTTGATTGTAAGGTAAATAGAGAAGTCGTGTTTAATTGGATATTTAAGTAATGTTACTTGCATTGAACTCAATTATACTTTGAACTATGATATTCAGGGCGAGCAGCATTTCAGCTCCTGGCACGGTGTCATACAACCACTTAAAAAAAGAAAGTAGATTCTAGACATTGGAGTAAAAAAAGCAAATGTCTTATTTCTTTCAAAACCTCACATTTTTTCCTTGCCATTGATCCCATAGTCCTGTAGCCCCCCCGTGAGCGCATCAAATGCTTTGAATCTAAAATAATTCCCCATGTATTCTGCAAAAGGTATTGTAGATGAGTAATGTTGTAGGAGGTCTGTGGGCCTGTGGTCCAGCAGTTTACATTTCATGGTCTTAAAACTTAAGCTATGGCGATGCTTGCATTAAGGGCTGTGAACTTTCTTGTATTGAAATGAAATGTTAATGTTTGTGAAAACATTTGGAATTCAGAAGTAAAGAGCAAAGGAAAGAATATGATAATTGGACAAAGAGCAAGCAGAGGAGGAAACTTTTCAACATCTCTTTGCACCAGAGATTAAATGCTGGAACGTAATGTGCTTTTATATACGCACACATTGCATGAAGTCATCAGTGGAGATAATTGGCTTTCTTCCGTGCCTTCTTGGTAGATGATGAATAACGAGTATTGCACATAATAAGTGGCAGCTTTCAATTAAACGCACCCTATTCAGCGGTTGGTTCTTTGATGCAAGAACAAGCACATGCCCAGTTCTGATCCTGCTGCTGATCCGCAGCTTTCAGGTCTTGACAGTGAAGCAGGCGGATGACAAAATTTGGAAGCTTGCATAATGGGCCCAGTAAGTGAGGGGAGCTAGATGGCGCCAGCGGCCTGGCTTTGCCTCATAAATTTGGGTTCAAAAGGTGCATTTTGGGTAAAGTAAGATGCTTGTTGTGCCCCGCAGTGCTGCACGCTCTTGGCCAGCTCTTCAGTTGTGCCCAAGTGGCAGAGGTGCCGTGTACGATGGGAGCGGCGCCTCTGACTTGGGTGCTACTTTCTGGTGACTTATATTAATTATCGTGGCATCAATTGTAAAAGTTGTGATGGTGTCTTGTTAATACTACAAGGAGAGGTAATTACTTTTCCTCACAGGCTGTGGGGATGGTGTGTAACTTGATGGCAAGTGATAACCTGAGGCAGGGGCTGTGAGGCGCTCAATTATAAAGTGAAGTTTAGAGGTGTAGGGGCAGCCTTAAGACAGTGCTGTCCTGCAGAGAGAGAGGGAGGCAGGTCAAGGGGAGAACAGGTTCATGTCAAAGGACTACAGGTTAATGAAAGCTTTGTTATTGTTTCAAGTTTCTCACGTCTGTTCCCACCTCCCTTTCCATCTCACTTTGCTCTGCAGCTCTGAGCATCACTTCTATGCAGCTTTTTTCCTTTAGGAAAGTGAATGAGCCCAGTGCAAGTTCTGTTGTGTGTTACCTGCTCTCGTGAGGTTATGGATTGCTAAACCTTGTCTCAGGATACAGAGCTTTGGGATCTGGGACCTCTTGAAAACTGACTAATTTGCAAATAAAAATATTTCCGTGCAAGTTGCACAACAGAGTCTTATGGAAACTTGGTGGAGAAAATCCCAATCCTCATTACAGCTGTTGGAGTCGGGCATGTAAATATTTATGCAGCTTGAATTTTGGGGGCCCCGGCTGGGTTTTCTCCCTCTGGCTTTGCAGGTTGCGTAAATCACTTGAACCTCCTTGCTGGGGTTGATGTGTCTGCGCTCTGCTGTTGCTCAGACCGTGTCCGTTCGCTTACTTTTCGTAACTATGACACAGACGTGTAGTAACAGTTGATGACCGTGTGGTGTCTTCCCGCATTTCAGCCGTTGTGTAACGCACCGAGATGGTGATTGGACACGGTACAGTTATACAATGTCGAGAGCCCAACCAGGTTATAAAAATCCTCCTTCGGTATGTCCGCATCCTTTCGGGCTCTGGCTTGCAACTCGAACTGGTGCACTGAGCACAGGCTGTGGAGGAATTGACTGAGGCAGTCTCTAGACTTGGTACAGGTTTCTGGAGGTAAGAACTCCTTTGAATTCAGATGTTAATGGGGATGATTCAAAAAATTCAACTGCTTTAGTCTGAGAATTAAGAAAGAATACTTAAATCTGACAAACTCATTTTTTAATAACGAAGTTTCAATATTTTTTTTGAGAAGATTGAGGGCTTCATTTTGTCATTTAAAATTGTTACCCCTGTAAAGAGAAACTCAGAAGTGTTTACCCTCTTTCCTCTTTACCTGTAAATGTTGTGTTGCTTTTAATCTTTAAAATTTATATAATGTTTATGTAGTAGAGATTAAGAGTGCTTGACCCCACAAGTACAGCATCTTGGTTAGTTTGTGTCAGTTCCCTGAATTCCAAATCTTTTATTAAATGAAGTGGAAGTGAAATATTTATTTCAAGACAAGCCTGAATGATAACTCACTGGAAAGTTTTTCAAGTGTGTAGTCGGTTGCTGGTTTTATATTGCTAACTGGACTAAAATTGTTCCCTTTCAGAAAGGAGTGAGTATCTGTTTCAGAAATAGCCATAGGAATGCCTAAGCCTTTGGAAAGGAGCTTCATATTCAGAATTGAAAAAGTTGGCACGTTACCCTGATTTGCTTAATAAACAGAATTTTTCCTAGATGAGTCTCTAACTTCACCTTCGTTTTAATGTGATTAAGGTCTTGGGAAAAAAAGTAGCTTTCATCAAAGTGCCAAGTAGAAGTACAAAGAAAGCTGAGAAAAGAACCAGTGTGTGCTCAGGTTGCTCTCCGAGCTCTGTGAAGGAGCTTAATGAACTGTGTATTAACATCCTTAATAACGTGGAGGTATCTGAATTCTTAGATTATTAATGCTTCACAGGGAGAGTGTACGGGCTGTATACCATTATCAATCAAGTTAATGTGTACTGTGGAAAGGTGCACTGTGCTGCAGGAAAGACTGTAAAGTAGGGATGTGTGTTATAAAGACCAGTGACACACTATTTCATTGTTATTTACCGTGAGCGTCATCGCTATCTAGAGAATGCTGCGGGTATCATTTGATATCAGTCGCTTGATGTCAAGCCATAGAATTGCTGTTGCCTAGATTTTGCTTTCAAATGTAATAGCTTCTTCTGGGTAATTATTTCTTGGCCTTGCCTTTGGTCTCTGCTAACGCAGACCATCGTGGACACGTTGCTGGGATCTCCTATGGAGAGGGTGGCACATGCACTGTGCAGAAATTGGGCAAAACTGTTGCTGGTTGGAACAAAAAAATGAGAGTAATAGGGTGAAAGATGAGCAAGAACAGCTTGACCAGTACCGGTTTTGACTGAACACTCCTTCGGGTTGCCCTATATTTATTGGAAAAGCTAATGTTTCCAATATTTTTGATTAGGAACAGCCTAAAAAACCACTTTTTTAACAATTTGAGTAACTAAACGTGCAGTTTTTGAAAGCTGTGAGATCCTTTGTTAAAACATCTCATTCAGCTGGATTTAAGTCCTCTTCTCAACAAGCTCATTCACACAGGACGTTAATGAGATTTAGCTAATGTGCTTTAAATCAACGGAAGGTTTGAGCTTGGCATAACTTTCCTGTGTGTCTTTGTGCAGACATGCCCTAATAATGTTGGTCAGTTGTTAAGACATACTATTCTGGATGGCAGTCAAAATACCAACCACTTAAAAATTCATTAGTGCCTACAAAGAAAGAATATGTTGGTGCTTTGAAGATGTACTTTGAAGTGAGAAACGAATGCAGGGCTGAAACTTCTTAAGGTGTTCCCCAACTCTTGTTTCAAACCTAAATGTTAGGAATTTGGGGCAGATTTAGCAGTACTTTGTCCACTGCCAGTAAAGGGAAATGATGCCTCTTTGTGTAGTATCGTGTTAGGAATTTGAAGTACACTTTTCATTTTTAAGTGTGGAAGTAGTTTGCCCTTGAGTGGAAAGGGAAAATGTTCCTGTGGCATTTAAGGACATAGTAGTCCTTAACTTTAATTCATGGGAACAAACTCAGGCTGCAAGAGGTACCTGAAAAGCCAAATCATGAGTAGTTTTCAGACCAAAGAGGCTCAGTTTGAAAGTAGCCTGAGGAAAAGCTCTACTTAAGACTAAAGCGTGAGCGTGTTTTTTTACATGTAGCAACAGAAGATGAAGTGCAGGTGCTGTTTTCACATTTGTGAGATGGTCAAAATCCTCTGGAAGGTTGGAAAAAAGCCTACAGGGCACACCTTTGTCTCTGGAACAGTCTGTGGGATAGAGGACCTCATGAGCGATGTATCCCAAGTACCCATCTGGAGATAGAATACTCGTGGCCAGCCTTGTGAAGCGATTGAACTTGTGCTTGCGGGTCTGCAGGCAGTACTTTGTATCATGTGAAGTTCTTGTTGGGCTTTATTCCCCTTGCAGGTGAATTCTTTGAAACAGGGAGCACATCTTTGCTTTGTAGGAAAACATCAAGCAGCTTTTTGGACAGTTTTGAGTAGCAAAGCTGCTACTTTTTATTGATTGCTTGTTAATTTGACCATTAATTTTTAAACCCCTTGATAATGTATAGCTTCATGTTTAACAGTTTCTCCAAAATAAGTTTCTTGGGCTTGCTGCATTTATGCTGTTAGATAGCAGATGTGAATGGCTGTGGCAGGGAGGCTGGAGAGGGAAAGGAGGAATTTTGTTCTAAGATTCTTCTAGGATTAAAAAAAAGCACAACTCAGGACTTGAAAAAGTGAGGACACATAAATACAAACCACAGTGCCTGTAGCTCCCAAGGTGTGTCTAATAACAGAAAGAGAAGCCTTTGTTTTTTTTAATACCTTAATGGGAGAAAATCAGCACAGAAATTCTGTGAGATGGGCGTAACTAGAACCAGCAGCAATCTGGAGAAAGCTGCTGTTCCATAATTAACTGAGGATTGCCTTGGTTTTTCTGCTGGATTGTGTCCCCGACTGTACCATGAAAGTAAACTTGTTTAATTGGAGCCGACACAAAACTCCTTAATTGTCTGCCTTGCTGGTCTTGAAAGCACAGAAGCATTCCCGTTTCCCCCGTCGGTTTGGCACAGTGTTGTGGTGAAGTTTCTTTCAGACCTTCCCTGATCTCTTGCCGCCTTCTGCAGCCACCTGCGTCTCCCTGGGTGCTCTCATGTTGATCAGAGATGTGTGTTTCTTGGCAAACCTCAGCTGGCAACCAGATTGTAAGGAGCCCTGTCTCCCAGCATGCAGTTTCTCTTTAGTATGTCTCTACTGCTGTGGAGTGGCAATAGCTGCTGGGCCTAAATGCCTTTTTTTTTTTTTTTTTTTTTTAATGAAATAAAGTAAATGTGGTGCATTTGTTACTGGATTAAATTCTTCTCAGTCTGATGCTACAGGCACTGAGAATTGACCTTTAGTCGCAGTCTGTGGTGTGCCCTTTCCAGACATGGCTCTGCAGTACTCTCAATACTGGGTACTGAGCAAGTGAAGTGGGTTTTAAAATGGGTTTTATCTTCTGCTCAGACTTGGTTCGTTTTAAAAGTGAAATACCCTGATGGGCAGGGAGTCCAAGCCCCTTTCCACATCCCTGCCATGTGTCTGTTGCCAAAAATACAATCTTGGGCACGGAGCGTGCCTTGATTTGTATTTAAACACATCGTGTGCTTGAGTCTGAGAGGTGGCAAACACTTGAAGCTGCCACCGGAGGGGATGGAACTCTGGATACGGTGCTGCAGTTCAGCTTACTCACCTCAACTGTTTGGAAATGTATTTAAAATTTAGGTGAAGCTAAATTTTGGTCAACTTCTAGCTGAACATCATCTCTTCTTGCAGAAGAAAGTTGTTGTTATTCACATGAGTCTGACAGCTAATTGCAAATAATAAATTGAAGAATGTAATTAAGCTGTCACCTTAATTGGATTCTAATCTCCTTAGTGTATGCAACAGACTGAGCTCTCGGGGCTCTTCAGCCATCTGTAAAAGCCAAAAAGGTCCCATGTTGGATCTGCCACAGCTCCTTTGTCAGGGTGGTGCAACCTGTGCTTTCCAGGTGGCACTCCTCTGTCAGCACTCCTGGGAGCTTTTCCAGCCGTACGCTCCAAGGATTGTGCTGTTTCACCCCGAGCTTGTTGTGGACTAGAAGCTTTCCTTTCAGCCTGTCTTGGTACATGAACAGATTTCTCTGTAGGAAAACTCAGTGTTGTCTACTTCAGTGAATGTTTTTATTTGTGGTAGAAGGAATAAAGTGAAAAATATGTTTAATTACAGTCTTGCATTGTCCATCTCTGATGGTTTGTATCTTCTTCTGTTTCAGTGAACTTTGAAACTTGCTGTAGCTCGTTTCATCAACATCCAGGAGCTCCCTTGATTAAATAGAAAATGTGGTACTAGGTGTTGGGACAATGCAAAGTGCAAGAACTACCACACTGTGTCAGACCAGACCCTCCCATAGCTTTGTGTCCTCTTCTGTAGTTCCAGATCTGGAAGAAAGATTGTGTGTTGGAGAAAGGGTGAGCATGCTGAAGATGCAGAGTGGCCTTTGCCTTTCTCCACCTAGGAGGGTTTTTCCCCTGTAAACCTGCAGCTGGACCATTCCCTGGAGTAGGCTATTTGGCTAGATACTAATCTTATCTAAAGCCTTGTAAACCCACGTCACCTTTTGGCCTTCCTGGGTTAACCATGTAAAAGCAGTGGAGAGATGGATGTTAATTGGTATTGGTGGCAGTTTCACTGCCAGCCCCTCCACTTGACGCAAGGCGGCAGATAGTTCATTGCACTGTGCCTCCATCCCTGATGGTGAATGAGTTTTAGCTCTTTTTACATGACTTCTCAGCTTCTGATCAGTTAGATTTGTCACAGAGAGCTATAAAACATCTGTGTCATCTTGTTTAGCTGTGCTGGGTTGGTGAGGGAGAGCTCTGGTACGGAAGACTGATGTCTGTCGGATAACCTGATCTGCTGCCTGAAGATTTCTGTTTCAATTTGACACTTCTGATGGAAGAATAAAAATACACAAGCACACACTCCCTCTCACGAGGAAAAGTAGCAGATGAGGCTATTTTTGCCTCTTAATTTGGAGTTGCTTGTTCATCATCTGGGAGCCCTCATCCAGACACTTACATTCTAGCTCTTGTGTTTCAGCTTTCAAGAATTAATACAAGGCAGAGCTTATCTGTGTGCTCCCCTGATGTAATTCTCAAGAACAATTCCCGAGGAGTGATCACATCATCTTGGAGGAGATAGCAGTCTTACTGGTATGCCACACGAAGTGAAATAGGATTATATGGTCTTTTCTTTTGCATCAGTGGAGATGCTAGTTAATGCTAACTAAGAAGCTTATCATGCTACCTTCAACGAGCTCTCCCGAATGGCAGGGTCCTGCTGGTGTAACTCTTGCCCTGGTGCTTTTATTGGCACGGCTGCATTTGTTAGAGAGGTGTAATTCTGCCCTTTCCCTTTTCCTTTCCAATCTGAGATGATAAAGCTTCCAGGCTAAACTACGCCTGTCTCCATCGCTGATTTTCTTGGAGGATAAAGCATTGACAGAAAAAGGCAAATTCTTTTCTTCTTTTTTTTTTTTTTCCCCTGTGCTTGAAAAAACAGAAACATCCCTTGTGCTTCTACAGTTACAGCAAACAAACCCCCTCAAAAATAACCCCACTGCCCCCAAACCTTTCACTAGTATCTCTAACCTGTTCACCTCACCTCTCAGACCTGTGTAGGCAGCTTTGAGACGGGCATTCCTGGAGAGATGAGAGGAGGCACCGCTAGTTCTCTGCACGCTCAGGAGCAGACAAGCTCACTGAGGTGCTCGTGTGTCGGGAGGTTTGCACTTTGGCAGGGAAGGTCTGTAGAAATGGGAATGCCTGGGGTTTTTATCAGCACAGCGCGGCTGCAAGTTCTCTAACTAGTCTCCTCCTTCAGTCTTAAGTTCAAGTGAGAAATAATTAATTATGCTGTCGTCATATTTACCTTAAGAAACAAGGCTTAATTAAACCCTTGTTTGAAGGCACTGCTTCCCATTCCTTTTTGATTTAATTGGGAATGCTTCAAGAGTACCTCAGTGCCCAAGGAGTAGCTCTTCTGTACATACATTTTTTTTCCTCTTCAAAAGTTACATCGATTTGAAAGATCACTATCTGTGTCACCTCAAGTATCCAGAATTTTATAGCAAATGGGCAATTAACAGCTATTAAGAGGTTCTAAAATATTAGTACTTGGTAATTTTTCAAGCAGTCCTAAATTGCCCCGAGCAGAAGGGTCTCTGTCAAGTTTCATTATTATTATTGCGGTTACAGCAGAAGTTCAAGCTACTGCATTTTCCTGAGCAGCATTTTGGAAGGGAGGCTCAAGAACAAACCCAAACTCTCCTCTTTTGCTTTCTAATAGATACATAGCTGTGGGTTTTGAATGTCCGTTAGCTGCCTTTCCACCTCTAGCAATTAAGCAGAAAATGCTATTAACTTGCTTTTGAAGTCATTCCAGAGTGCAGTGGGTTTTGCTGCTTGAATGTGTTCCTGGCTGTGCAGAAAATGTCACTTGATAGGGTTTTGAAAAGGCCATTTCTAAGGTTCTGTCGGGCCCTTTCCTGCATAGCTGGGTTTGTTTCAGCTGAAGCTGCCTGCAGCTGTGCTTGATTTTTTTTTTCAAGCTCAACAACCGCAGGTTGCAAAACTTAGTTCAGTGCAGAATTTTCTGTGCTGTCCTGTAGGAAGCTTACATTGACATCTGATAATTCAAGTTCCTTCGTCTTGGAAATGGCAAAAGCGTTGGGTAGCTGTGGACTGGCAGGGCTGATTTAGGGAGCCAATGTGGGAAAACTGCACTGTAGTCACCCCTCTGGGAAAACCAAAAAGAACCAGTAAGCTGTACAATCTTCCCTGTTCCTGTGCCAAAACAGTAGTGATACTAATTAAAGTGCACAGGTCTGTCCTGAAGCGGTTGCTCCAGCACCATCTGGCAGATGACTTGGATAGTCCCTAGTGCAACTGGGCTAATTCTGGGTAAAGGTGTTCAGCAAGAAGGGCTGTTTCTGCCTGGCTGACAGCTGGGTGCGCTTCACTGTCCCTCCAGTCTAAGCTTCCCGGATGATATTTTAAAACAAGCTGTTTGAAGAGGCAGGATTTAGTCCCATGGAGGTGAATTTGTGAGTAGCTCCACACGTTCAGGCTCTTTGAAGAAGCCCAGGTATCATTTGCAGTGGCTGTTCACTAGCAACCTGTTGTAGAGCGCGGTGGAGCTGGAGTACAGGCAAACTTTGTTTCCCAAAAAGTTCTTTGGAAATAACTGTGAGACTGGAATAAAACTAAGGTTTCAGTGTACTACTAGTCTTGGAACACCACAAGAGGACAATGAGAGAATGACCACAGTAGTCCCATTCTGAAAGAATTTAAAATGCCATCAGCTTTATCTTCAGATGGTAATCTGCTAATTATCAAATCAAAAAGGAATGATAAGAGTTGGTGAGTCACAAGCACGTGGAAGGTTGCGGGGCACATGTACTTGTCCATATCTTAGGTGATCGAGAAAAAATTACATTTCTTTCTTCAATTCTAGGTGCTGTTGCTGCTAATGATACTTAAAAAGGGAAGCCTCATGTCCCAGCTGGATTACTGAGCACTTCTGTGGTTCCTGGAGGTGCTGCTGTTTAAATAAGAAATTGTCCTTAGTCTTTGGCCTGTGGTCCGAGCAGCATCCACCTGGGTGCTGCATGCAAGCCCCTGACATTCTGGAAGCGATGGGGATTGGTAAGAACACCACTTCAAAATCGGTGGAGGCGGGAGGCTCGACCGAAGGCAAATATGAAGACGAATCTAAACATCCCACCTTCTTCACCCTGCCCGTAAGTAACGCGCTCAGGCGCTACATGGTCAAGCTCAGCCTGCATCAGTTAATACTGCCTTCGGATTATGTTGCACTGAACCTTTGTTTCCATGAATAGTTAGTAAACCCTCCTTTGCCACTTGTTGTTGTTGATGTATAAACACATCCCGTGGTGATGTCTGTAGTTATTTCATGTCCAAAGCAGAGGGTTCACAGTGAGTCCTCAGGCAGTGTGTGAGTAGGAAGAGTTGACTGTCCTGGTGCACAGTGTGCCAGCCCTGGTATGTCCTGAGGTTCTTGACTTGAGAGTAGCAGGCAAGAAAACATTTTGCTTCTCTTCTTTTCCCTGCTCAGATTTTCAGTTGTGTCAGTCTGTTGTACACGTCTGCCTGTTAGCAACACTGCCAGTCAGCCTGCTGCTGGTTCCCCCTGCTCTCGGCTGACGCTGTCCAGGCTTTGAGGAGCTGTATGTCATGTCTTTCAAATTTCTGTATGTTCCTAGACGTGCTGCCACAGAAATGATTGCTTGTAATGTTTCCTGACAAAATGTCAAGTACCAAGAGAGAACTGCGTGACGTGAGGTATGATTGCAGAGAAATGTTTATTTTAAGACTTTGGTTTTGTTTCTTTTTGTTTTCTTTAAGGTTGTGATAAATGGCGGAGCAACGTCCAGCGGTGATCAGGACACAGAAGACACCGAGCTGATGGCCATCTATACTACAGAAAATGGCATAGCAGAAAAGGTAGGTGCTGCTCCCCGAGGTGAGAACTCGTTCTGGCATTTTCAGTTTTGCCCACGTTACTTTTACTCGGCTGGGAGATTTTCTTTCTCTAATTAAACATGCTGACTTGCAGGTTCAGATCAGCCCTGTGGGAGTTCTGTCCTCATGACTCTTCTGGTCACACATTTTGGTTGTAGAACACGGGGAATGACTCGGCAAATGCCAGAAGCAGTTAATGCACTTTGACCTGGCACCAAGATTCAGAATATGCAATTTTTTGATTTCTTCATTTCCATTGGCCTTTTGCGTGGCTTCCCCGATAAGGTCGTTCTTTTCTGCTTTTCAGTTCTTAGCTATTTCTGCTTTTCATCAAGCAAATTGATGGTGTTGAGCACCTTCAAAAGTGAGAGCTCTTCCACTCACTTCCCTAATTTCTTCCAAGCTCCAGACTCAAACTTTTTTTTTTCTCCTTTTTCCAAGTAGAGGGCTTCTTATTATTATTGAATCACAGCTTTACAAATAAATTTCAAGTCATTCATACAACACCTTTCCTTAGGATAATGGTGATTGTGCCTTAGCTATTCAGGAAGACCCAGCTGAGGCCTCAAAGGAGACCAGCTTGGTTGTGATTTTTCCAGGGTTTTTCTCAATTCCATCATTCCCCGAGCCTGTTCAATAATAAATTTGCAAGCAGAGATGGTGTGAATCTGAGCTTCTGTTTAAAAGAGAGGATTGCAGTAATTCTGAACAGCACCTTTTACTGAGAAGTTGATTTCTAATTGGCTTTGTGGTTAAGCCTTCTCTCCAAAAAAAACCTCCATTTGACCCAATTTTTCTGATGTCCTAATTGAAACAAGAACAAAAACCTCTTGGTTCTGAGCAAGAGCTTCATGATTCCCTTTAAGGCAGTAACTTCTGTTGGGGTGAGGGCAACATCAAAGGCTTTAGGCAAGGTTTTCTAATTTGGAAATCAAAATAAAATTCTGCATTTTTAAATACACCTGAAATGATTGTGACAGAGCTGCTTCGGTGTAACATTTTCCAAGAACATTGCGAATGCCAGGACGTGCTGTGTGCGCTGTCTCTTACAGATAGTCTGCCTGTAGTCTCGAGTACATCTCTACTACCATCTTGATCACGCTGATAACTTAATGGACAGATTTTGGCAACTGTTGACGTGCATATGTCAGTGATGGCTGGTTTTTGGAGCGTGCTCACACTAGCGTGGAAGGAGACAATCTGATAAAATCCTTGAGCAAAAGGTGTTGGGATGAAATTGTGCAACTAAGATAAGCGATCTCTAGACATTAAAGCGTCTCTTCGTGGCCTGTTTCCACCAAACATCCATTTTTCTCCCTTCCACTTGATCCATGTGATAGGACAAGAGGAAACAGCCTCAGCTTGGAGCTCCTAGCTCCTCAGCCAGGGGAGATTTAGGTTTGACCTGAGGAAAAAATTCTTCACTGAAAAGGTTGTTAAGCGGTGGAACAGGGAGGTGGTGGAGTCCCCATCCCTGGAGAGGTTTCAGAGTCTTGGAGCTGGGGTGCTGAGGGACATGGGTTAGTGGTGCTCTGGCAGTGCTGGGTTAATGGTTGGACTCGATGATCTCGAAGGTCTTTTCCAACCAGAACAATTCTGTAATTCTGTGAACTTAGAAAATCCCACTTCTCTCCATCCTTGGAAGGAGTAGTGCAGGTTCCTCAGTGCGTGGTGGTAGGTGTTTGATCTTTGCACACCGCTGTCAGGTGGGGAACCATTCACAGTTTGTTCTCCTAAACCTGTGCTGCGACTTAGGTTGCTTCAGCAAGCCATTGCTGACGTGCCCTAGTGAGGTGACATCTCTGGAGTGTTGTGTCCAGGTCTGGTCTCCACAGTTCAACAGGGACAGGGAAATACTGGAGAGAGTCCAACAGAAACTATGAGGATGCTGAAGGGAGTGGAACAACTCTGCTGAGGAAAGGCTGAGAGCCCTGGGGCTGTTCAGCC
Source organism: Megaceryle torquata (assembly GCA_024611175.1). Classification (NCBI taxonomy): domain Eukaryota; kingdom Metazoa; phylum Chordata; class Aves; order Coraciiformes; family Cerylidae; genus Megaceryle; species Megaceryle torquata. The sequence continues at coordinate 48,999 of JANIJG010014765.1, forward strand.
TGGAGAAGAGAAGCTGAGAGGGGAGCTGATGAATGGTTACAA
>JANIJG010014765.1:49140-80789 GCA_024611175.1 Megaceryle torquata
GTGACCCTGCTCTGGCAGGGGGGTTGGACTCGATGATCTCCAGAGGTCCCTTCCAACCCCCACCATTCTGTGATTCTGTGAATCCCAAGAGTTATTTTGCAGCAGGGAGATGTTGTAGTAGGACCCCGGAGGGTTCTCATTCACCACCCCCCACCCATCCTCATCCCCATTCTCCCACCGTCTCTTTTCCAGCCACCAAAGCACAGCCGGAGGAGACGCCGCAGCTGATGCGGACACGGAGCGACGTGGGCGTCCGGCGCCGGGGCACTGCCCGCACCCCCAGCGAGCAGCGGCGCATCCGCCGTCACCGCTTCTCCATCAACGGGCACTTCTACAACCATAAGGTGAGCCCCACGCTCCCCGTCACCTCTCCTGACAGATCAATGGGGAAACCCCAGCCAGGAGGGGGGTTAAATAGATTTTGCACCCCATAGACGTCAGTGTTCACGCCGGCGTACGGCTCCATCACCAATGTCCGGATAAACAGCACGATGACGACCCCCCAGGTCCTCAAACTGCTTCTCAATAAATTCAAGGTGCGTCAGACACCCCCCACACCACGCCCTGGGTTGCTCGGCGCAGGGAACTTACATCCCATGGCCATAACATGCAAGGGTGGGGTGAAATAATGGGATTTTCTTTTAATTGCTGGGCAAGCCTAGGGTAGAAAGAGGGACTTTTAATAGCAATTTACATCTCCCTTCAGATTGAAAACTCAGCGGAGGAGTTTGCGCTGTACATCGTCCACACCAGTGGAGGTGAGTCCGCAGAACAGCTCCTGGTGCCGCCGGTGGGTTGGCCATGGCAAAGCCCCATCATCCGCCGGGCCAAACACCGGTGCTTTTGGTGTTGCAGAGAAGCAGAAGCTGCGCGCCAGTGATTACCCCCTGATTGCCCGCATCCTGCAAGGCCCCTGTGAGCAGGTCTCCAAGGTTTTCCTCATGGAGAAGGATCAGGTGGAAGAAGTCACCTATGACGTGAGTTTGCTGGCACGGGATGCTCATCGCTTCTGGATAGGATCAGGATGCAGCTGGTGCCAGAAAACTGGGGGGATGTCTTCATGCTGGGGGGCATAGAATCATAGAACTGTTTTGGTTGGCAGAGCCCTTTCAGAGCACAGAGTCCAACCCTTCCCCCAGCACCGCCAGGGCACCACTGACCCATGGCCTCAGCACCACAGCTCCACAGCTCCACGGCTTGGTCTGGCCACAGAAGGGCGATTGCTGGGCAGCGTTTGGCGTAACTGGTGGTTTTTTTCCGCCAGGGTGAGCGCTGTGGGTGGGGAACGGCCCATTTGTGCCATCTGCCGGCTCCTTCCTCCTGCAGCTGAACTCGCAGCGCAGGTGAAGTGCTCTTGGGGTATATTTGGGCTTAAAGAGCCCTCAGTGACCCGTCGGGGATGCGCAGAGCTCGCCATAGGAAGGAGCCAAGTGGGTACAATAAAATGAACTAAACCCGGGTGGATTTCTTCCTAATAATTTAACCAGTACTTGTTTGCACAAGCTGATGTTGATGCCACACCGAGGAAATGTGGTTTCTTTTAGGGTTTGTTGCAAAAGTCCTGGGGGTCCCTGTTTTCCCCTGTTAGCTCTGGGGAGGGGATGCCATGGGGTCACTTTCAGCCTCATGTGGTCAGTTCATCACTCTTTTCATCACCCCACTGGGGCGTTTCCCTCCCACCCAGGTTGCTCAGTACATCAAATTCGAGATGCCTGTCCTCAGGAGCTTCATCCAGAAGCTGGAGGAAGAGGAGGATCGCGAAGTAAAGAAGCTAATGCGCAAGTACGCCACACTCGGGGGCGTTGAGAGTTAAGGATGTTGTCAGGGGGTTATTTGGGTGCCGAAAATTGATTTGCACAGACTTGCATCCCCAACACATGTGTGAGCCGTGGGGCTTTGCTTTATTCCAGGGGTTTCTGGGCAGTTTGGGTCAAAAGCCCAGCTCGGGGCTGCAAAAATCCTCTTTCCTTTGTCGTTTGCCTCTCCAGATACTCCATCCTCCGGCTGATGATCGAGCAAAGGCTGGAGGAGATCTCTGAAGGTCCGACAGCCATGTGAGATGCTTCACCGGCTCCCCAGCTCTGGGTTGCAGCATGTGAAGAGCTGTTTGCCCACAGGATGTGCTGTACCCAACCCCAACCCCCATGGTTCCTGGATTGCTCCAGCTCTGAGCCAACCATCCTCCCGCACCTTCATCTGCACAGCACCTTCGGGGGGGTTCCTCCTCTGCAAATGGGGTTTTCCCTGCAAGACTCTCCCTGGAAATAACAGAGGGAAAAAAAAAAAGAGGAAATCCATGAGCAGGGCAAAGCTGCCAACGATGGGGCTGAGTGAGGGCTGCAAGTGCTCAAGAGCAGGAATTTGGGGCTCAAGTTTGAAGCTGATCACTCCCAGTGTAGGACCTGCTGCTCGGTCGCAAGAGAGCACAAAGAATTCTCTTTTTTAGAAAAACAAGCAAACAAAGATACAAAAAAAGCACATTTCTATTGCAATAATTCAGAGGTGACAGGAAGCTTTCGCAAATAGAAAGGGTCAAATGAGAATTGGGGGGGGGGAGAGAAAAAAGCCAATACGTTTAACCCTTTTGCTGCCGAAAGCAAACCTGGGGACTGACCGTTGGATTTCCAGCGTAAATTGCATTTTTTTCCCAGCGTGTTCCCCTAACCCCCCTCCAATGGTGTAACCCCCTCCTCCCCCCTGCTCTAATTTGCACTAATATTAGGGACTTTTTTAAAAAACCCAGGATGTCAAACCTCTCTGGGAGCTGGAACATGCCAAATAATGCTCACGGGATGAGCTGAGGGTGCTGAGCGTCTCTCGCGGATGCTGTACGGACAGCCACGGAGGGGGTGGCAGGAGGAAGGAGAGGCAGAAGTAGAGAAGGTTTTAATGAGCAAATCAGTTTTGCAGCGGTGCCACCACATCATCCCAGCACAACTGGGACTGGGACTGACTCCATTACCACCACCCCCCCTAAAAAAGCCTCTTTCCCCCCCAGGCAAAACCAGCAATATCGATTTTATACCTCGATGCGAACTAAAACTCATGACTTTCTCCCTCCCTTGAGTTTTTGTGATGTATCTTTGTAACTTTTTTTTTTTATTTTAATGGTACCTTTTCCACCTTTAAGACATGTTGGGGAAAGTATTGTACATCGAGAGAAGCTTTTCCTGTATTTGAAGGACTGTGGCATTGCTTCATTGATTAACAAGAAAACAAAATATGTAGCAACTTAATACAGAATGAAACCCCCTCCCCAAGTCAGAGCTTGGTTTGTTCAAAATAAAACACTCTGTGGATCAAAATGATACTGAAATGGGCTCCGCATGGGCTTGGAGTGATGAGGGAGAAGAGCAAAACCTGCCTGAATCCCAGCAGAGGAGCTTCCCAAGAAGAAATGCTCCTGCCCTGCAGTTTTGGAGACCCACAGTTAAATTGCTGGAGGATCCTGGGGAGAGTGTTGGGCTCTTTTATCAAGCCCTTAGAGATGATTTCTCCCCATGCACCGTGGTCGACGGGCTCCATCCTCTGGATATTTCCCTTCCAGCAGGTAAAACTCACCTGTAGAAGGTGCTTCGCCTTGTTTTAAACCCATGGAGTTTTAAACCTGACACATTCAGGTTTTTTTCTCCTCAAGGCTGAACTCTCTGCAAGCCCCAGGTTATCCCCAGCCACACTTTGCTTTCTGTCCCTGAAGCTGCCGGCCCCACGTTATCCGTCCCATTGAAGCCCATTTATCCCTCCCCGCCCAGCAGGAGGGGGATACGGGTGACGTTGGCTCCGCGTATCGAAGCTTCATCCGCTGGGAAAAGTCCAACGGGAGTCAAGCCCAGCGGGCACAGACGGGAAGAGCCAGCACCAGCGAGGCACCGGCTGCACGGGCAAGGGCGGCAGCCTCGGCACGGAGGAGAAGGGTAAAAAGAGGAGGAATTGGATAGATAAGAAGGGGGAAAGCGAAGGTTTTTGGCATCACTTGAGCCTGGAGGTTGGGATTGGGATGGAGGGAGCAGCTCAGGGAGGCATCGCACCCTGCCCTTCTGCTGCGGCTCTGGGGTTTTCCCCACGTTGTGATCCACAAACTTGGATGTTGGAGGGGAAATAAAGAGGGGGAAAAATAGGAAGGGAAAAAAAATATCCCTCATGTCTTAATGTTTGTGGAGTTTGCTGCCCATGTTTGAGGCATTTCCAGCGGTGGCCAGGCAGCTGCAAACAGCTGGAAGGGGGACACACACTTCTCTGGGCTTTCCTTCAAATGAACCACGTTCGTTGGAGGAGCAGGGCAGCGAAACGAGGCAAATTACATTCATCAAACCCTACCTAATATTTTATTTTTCAAAGCGCTGGGTTTCGGGGCGGGGGGAGGGTCAGGCCTGGCACCTTCTAGCAGGGGCCACTGGAGGGAATTGCTGACGCAGGGATGCAGTGGCCGGGGCGGCCAGCCAGGGGGGCTCTGCTTTTTCAAAAGGCTTTTGTCAACACGGCTCCTGCTATTTTGGGGATGATTTTGGGGCCGCGATGGCTCAGCAGCTTCAGTACAATGAGCCTGTTTGCTCAGCCGCCGGCTGCAAGGGCTGCAGGGTGGGGGACGGGGCGGGGGGAGTTGCATCGTGATGCTCCCTGCACTTTGGTTTCCCACAGGGTGGGAAAATGAAGGTGCAACTTTGCTTGGGGTGTCAGGAGCGGTCGCTCTGCACCACGCCGGCAAATCTATTAAATTCTATCTGTTGACTATGGTAAATATATTCAATAATACACAAAATATCTGCAATACAGCGAATTATTAGCTATATTAAACGTAGATTGGCCCAAGCTTAAGGGAAACCACGCAGCTCAGGGAGCCAGGATCCCCGAGCTCACCATCCCTCCTTGTGCCCCTTTCGCAGGTCGGGCAGGATGAGGCCCCGTGACGCCTGGTGCTGGGTGGTGATGCTGCTGCTCGCCCTCTTCAGCGATGTTGCCGGCGGCCGCCGAGGTGCTGGCGGGAGAACCAGCGGGCGAGGAGGTGGCGGTGGTGGTGGCGGGGGACTGCGCGGGGGCTTTCGGGCCATCTCCCGCGGCGGTGGCACCCCTGGCCGCGGCTCGAAGGTGGCGGGGGCCATCGCGGCCGGTGCTGCCGCGGGGTACGGCATGGGGCTTTTGGGGCGCCCGCGGCCGTCCCGCCTGGGTCACGGCCTCCCAGTAGCCCGGCAGCCCCCGCCGGCAGGTGGCTTTCACGCCCCGAGTTGGCCAGATGTGGGTGCCAAGCGGGGACCTCCCAACAAAGCACCCGGGGATCAGCGCGGTGGCATCGGCCCCGCTCTGCTGCTGGCACCCACCGTCTGCTTCATCAGTCACGAGCTGCAGCTCTGAGCATGGGGAGGGCACCCCAGGTGACCCCCGTCCGGCTGAGCCCCACGGGATTTCTTAGTGAATGACTTTCCTGGGAGATTAGATGTGGCTTGGGGAGGTGGAAGAGATGCTCTGCCGCTGCCTCAGTTTCCCCCCACTGGCACCACGGGACCCTGTGCCAGCAGCCGGAGCTGGGCAGCCATCTCCACACTTGTGGGGCCACCTGGGAGCTGGCTGGATCCTGCAACCTCCCCTCTGCAAGAGCACGTACATGAGCAAATCCAGCCCTGCAAGGGCATGTGGACGTCTGCACCCACAGAGATGCTGGATCAGCCCCGCCAGTGCTCGGCTCTGGTTTCCCTTTGCACAGCTTTACCAAAAAATGCTCCTTTCCCCCCAAAAGAGCACTAGGACTCCTGGGGGGGAGGGGGCCACGGGAGATGTGGAGCTTGAAAATGGACCCCTCCACCTTGCAATAAAGTTTGGCCTTGAGACATCCTCTGTTACTTTAACCAAATTCAATATTTAGCACTGGACGCAACTCACGTTGGATCCAACTCCAGATGCATCTTTGAGGGATGCTGCAGGGAGGGGGGTTGTGAGCATGACACTTACATATAAACCCCAACCCCATCCCATCTCCCTGGCTTTGATGTGATAAAACCTGTCCCAATCTTTTTAGCTTACTCAGCCTAAAACACAGCCAGCTGTGGAACTGAGCCTCCCTCAGGTGCTTCATGTTTGGCCAAGAGGATGCAAAGGCTCCCTGGGAAGAGCTTAAAAGGAGCGGTGGGGGGTTTTTTTTCCTTCTAGCATCTGTCTTTTCTTCTCTAGTCTGTGTCCTGGGTGGTTAAATTTTCTCTAAAGCCTGGTTTAGCTGCAGCAACTGTGAGCAAAAGAAATAAAAAGGCTCCAAGAAACCTGCAGCAGTCGCAAGCATCAACTGCCAGCAGGTAAGTCCCTCAGCAGAGTATTTTTGAGCCTGGATCTCTGTGAGAGGGTTGTGTTTCCTTAGAACTGGGGGGGTTTTTAGAATCCTAGAGTAGTTTAGGTGTGAAAGGACCTTAAAAATCATCCAGTCCAACCCCCCTGCAGGGAGCAGGGCCATCTGCAACCAGAGCAGGGTGCTCAGAGCCCTGGCCAACCTCACCTGCAACGTGGTTCCAGGGATGGGGCAGTGACCACCTCTCTGGGCAGCCTAGGCCAGGCTCTCACCAGCAACAATTTCTCCCTTCTCTCCTGTTTAAATCTCCCTCTTTGAGTTTCAGAACATCACCTCTTGTCCTGTGACTACAGGTCCTGCTCAAAAGCCTCTCCTCATCTTTCTTAGGGTGAGCAAATTCCTACAGCATGCCAAGGGGTTATTATTTAAATGTACCTGTTTAAAACAAACAGTAGACCCGGCAGAAACTCCACCCATAGCTCAAATTTACATTTTCCCAGCATAGAATTTGCATCTAGACCAGCTGACTAATCTGAGAGCCTTTTATGACAGTGTGGCTGAATGGGTAGATGCAGGAAGAGCAGTAGATGTTGTCTATCTTGACTTCAGCAAGGCTTTTGATACTGTCTCCCATAACATCCTTGTGGGAAAGCTCAGGTAGTGTGGGTTAGAAGAGGGGACAGCAAGATGGGTTGGGAACTGGCTGAACAATAGAGCTCAGAGGGTTGGGATCAGGGGTGCAGAGTCCAGCTGGAGACCTGTAAGTAGTGGTGTTCCCCAGGGGTCAGTTCTGGGTCCAGTCTTATTCAACATCTTCATCAATGACCTGGATGAAGGGATAGAGCGGACCCTCAGTAAGTTTGCTGATGATAACAAACTGGGAGGAGTGGCTGATACACTGGCAGGCTGTGCTGCCATCCAGCGAGATCTGGACAGGCTGGAGAGCTGGGCAAAGGCAAACCTAATGAAGCTCAACAAGGATAAGTGTAGAGTCCTACGCCCGGGGAGGAACAACACCATGTACACATGCTGGGGGAGACCCGCTGGAAAGCAGCCCCATGGAGGGGGACCTTGCCATCCTGGTGGACAATAAGTTAACCATGGAACAGCAATGGGCCCTTGTGGCCAGGAAGGCCAATGATCTCCTGGGGTGCATGGAGTGTGGCCAGCAGGGCGAGGGAGGTTCTACTGCCCCTCTACTCTACACTAGTGAGACCATATGTGGAGTATTGTGTCCAGTGTTGGTCTCCCCAGTTCAAGAGGGACAGGGAAATACTGGAGAGAGCCCAAGGGAGGCTACGAGGTTGATGAAGGGACTGGAACGTCTCTCTGGTGAGGAAAGGCTGAGAGCCTTTTATCATGAGAGGTGATGGTCACAGGCTGAAACACAGCAAGTTCCACCTCAACATGAGGAAAAACTTCTTGACTGTGAGTGACAGAGCCTGGAACAGGCTGCCCAGGGAGGTTGTGGAGTCTCCTGCTCTGGAGACTTTCCACCTGGATCTGTTCCTGTGTGGGCTGCCCTGGGTGACCCTGCTCTGGCAGGGGGATTGGACTCGATCCCTGGAGGTCCCTTCCAACCCCTGCCATTCGATGATTCATGAAGCAAACAGTTAATTTCTGCTGATACCTCTTTGCTTCTACCTCATGAGCAGATTTTGCAACCATTCTTACTCTTCCTTCATGACCTCTGCCTCTCTGAAAGCGTGTGATGACCTCTTAGTGAACACACTGACTGAACAGGCAGTATCGCTGGTGAGAGGTCTCAGGTGGAGCATCTGTTGCAGTGGAACAGAGGAGAGGTGAGGCAGTGATGCCATACACACAGGCGTACGTACCTGTACGTGTGTTTGCGTGGTCTGTGAGGAGAGGTTAACAAAGCTGCTTCATTACAACAGAAATAATGGCAGGAGCTTCTGGGAGTGAATCTTTGTTTTCCTGGGAAAGTTCTTAGATGAAGCCTCTAGTGATGATAAATAGAATCCTAGAATCACAGAAGGCTTTGGGTTGGAAGAAACCTTTAAAGGTCATCTAGTCCAACCCCCTGCAGGGAGCAGGGGCATCTTCATCAATGTCTTGTTGTTTGTCCATAACTACATTGACTGTTGAGTCTTCCTCGTTCTGCTGGTCGTTGTGGGTCAGCTTGGTGCCCTGCCTTGGATCTACACATCGCTGCACTGATGTGAGGATGTCCACACTTTTCCCTAAGTCCCAGTTACAGCCAAGATGTGTATGGGTTTACTGCTGCTCAGCACTCTCCCTCCAGTAGGAGGTGAAGCTCTAAAACTCAAATTCCTGATTTATTTTTATCTATATTTTATTATTATTTATTTTATATTCTTTTTTTGGGGGGGGAATTAGGCCAGGAGAGGGATCTTTCATTTTTTAGTCAATGAAAAAATGACCATGGTGCTGCCAGTTGGCAAGACGAGTCATGCAGTGAACGATGTCCCTTTTTCCTTCGTCTAGGACCTTTACCTTATTTCAGCTGACCCTGGTGAGCAGATCTCTGGGTGCTTCAGATTGTTTAAAAGAGTTTTCTGAAATGAACGTTTCTCTTATTTTGCTTTTCCGCTGTAATCACCTTGACCTTTCCATAGCGGTGCGTGGTCATTTACACTCCCTGAATTTGAATTAACCCAGTGGCATTTGTTTGCCCAACAGAAGTCTGAGGGAAGAGGGAAATACCAGGGGGCACTTTGGCTTCCCTGACCTTGTAAATGATAAAGCAAATGGGGATTATCTAAGCATAATCCATGGGCCTGTTGTGTGTGGTTTTTGTTTTTTTGGTGTTTTTTGGGTTTTTTTTAAGAAGTAGTAAAGACCACTTGAGGCAAAGTCACGAGTCTGGCAAAATTCACAGTCTTTGTGTAAGGCTACTTCACATGAGTTTATGTTCTGGTGTGGATTAGGTCAGAACAGTAGTTATATAAGGTGTTTTTTGGTTAGTTGAGCTGAAGTGATAAAATCTGATACTCCTCCTGCTTTTGTTGTTGGTTTTTGGGCTTTGGAGCGTTGTGGTTTCGTTCGCAGGAATTTCAAAAACCAGAGAGTTTGAACAAAACGATTCCACTTAGTTGTAAAGAAGAAAATAATTGAGCTGAATCTTGTTTTACTGGAAAAGCTGCGGGGATTTTGCTGCATGTGTGGCCAGTTGTCTGCCAGCTCTCTGCGGGTTAGGGCACATGGTTGGCCAGGATGTGGTCTCACTTAAATTCCCATAGGTTTGGAGGAAGCCCACTTGACTAATTGACCGTGGCTATGTTCGGTTCTAATGATTGGCATTTTGTCTCAACTGCCTGTATGTGTGGTGGAAGCAAAAAGAATACATCTTGTGGTCAAAAAAGGTTAACCAAGACTGAAGCTGAGTGCGATTTAAATGAGGAAGCAAATACTGTAATGAGGAACTTTTCTTGCCTGTGATTTTGGTCTCTTATGCAAGGATAGCCATTCTGCTTTGAAAGTACCCATTGTTGACTCTTCTACTTAGTTCCTGTTCTTCTTTTTTTTTTCTTGTATAATAACTGGTTCTCTCATGACAACCCCATTTTTTGTCCACCCTTTGGCTACCGGATGGGTTTTATGGTAAACAAATGGTGCGTTAGTCTAAACAAGCAGGCATTGGCTCTCAGGAGTGTGAAGGGCTTCAAAAATGGTCACGTATTGGCCTTGCTGGGGAGTATTAAACCAGCCTTGGGTTATCTGGGCATTGCCTGATGATTCAAATTCACTGTAATCATATGTAACAGTAACCTACTGTTGTTTGTGTCCTCCCCCCCTTTTTTTTTTTACGCTCTCCCCCCCCTTTCTGCCCTCCCTGTCAAACCAGAGCTCGCTGGCAGAGACACTGGACAGCAGTGGCAGTTTAGATGCCCAGAGAACTGACATGATTTACACTATCGAAGATGTCCCTCCTTGGTATCTCTGCATATTTTTGGGGTTGCAGGTATGTTTTGAAACACCTCTAATATTTTCCTTGGTAACTTGTAAAGCTCATTCAGCATTTTCTCTGTTGTTCATTGCATTTGTGTATGTGATAATTTTATTCTTCCCACGCTCTCACATGTTTGAAGAAAGTGTTAAGAGAATTTCTTCTCGAGTTCATTGCAAAGATTACTGTGTTGATAATGATCTATATTATTGTTTGCCGGTGTATGCATCTGTGAGTTTCACTTCAATATTTAGTCTCCTAAGCTGCTGATAGCAAATAAATGAGCAAAGGCCAAGTGGTAAGCTTCAAAAAGTGATATCTGGCACCTCTGAAATGAAAGATGAAGTGAAATGGGAGGTGATGGTTTAGTCCTGAAATCTAGAGCTGCTGCTCTAGTCATTTCAATTCTGCAAGCTTGATAGCATCCTCCTGGACCTGTAGGCTTGCTAGCCAGGGGGGCAGGCAAATTCTGCACTCCTCGGAGCCAGAGCTTGTGCTTCCTGCAGTGAGCAGGGCTGTAGTAGCGAGCTGGGCCCTACTCCCAGCTCAGCCATGCACTTGTGTGAAGCAGAGCAGCTCGTTTCCACTCCTTTCTTTCTCAAATGGTAATAGTATCTGTTCCACAGGAATGCTGAGAATTTGTTAATATCTGTAAAGTATGTTGAGATCTCCACAAACGAGTGCATTCCAAAGCATCTTTTTTACTTCTGCTTTTCCTCAAGGACAGGCAGTTCAGTAGGGCAATTATGTTTTTACTTGCCCTGTTGAACGTGGTGACTGTTGTTTGTTTGTTTGATGTATTTGGATTGAAAAGGTATTAATGAGTACCTGGTTTGGGGTACTTGGGAGCTTATTTGCATCCTGGTTTCTGTGTGCTCTAAGTTCGTTTGTAAGCTAATGTTTTTTCACATGGTTGCAAGTGAATGGAGTTATTTATCTGCTTTTGGAGCTGGAAGCTGTTTTCAGCACAGTTACCTAGATACCTCCTCATCAAGAACAGTAGCCACATAGCCATGTAAATAACCTCGTCTATCCTACAGGAGTAGCGGTGGTTAGCGAGTGGTGGCTCAGTGTGGAAGGACAGCATCTGAAGAAATGCTTAGGGCCAGGAAGGGAGAGCTTTGGTGGATAATTTGAAATCAAAAATAGCCAATGCAAACATGGTCTTAAATTTAGTTACTTAATGTTGGCTGGGGTATTAAACCATTTTTCTTTCTCTTCACAGCATTACTTGACGTGCTTCAGTGGAACTATAGCAGTGCCCTTTTTGCTGGCTGATGCCATGTGTGTTGGATTTGACCAGTGGGCTACCAGCCAGTTGATTGGGACCATTTTCTTCTGCGTGGGCATCACTACATTGTTACAAACAACGTTTGGGTGCAGGTGAGATTTGGGTCTTGTTTCTAGTTGTTGAGGTAGCGATGAAACTAGACATCGATTGGGATTTCCAGGGTGGAGTCCGAGCTCCAGGAGGGAGGTAGACTTGGCAAAGGATAAACATGAAATGCAGGATAGCAGGTCAGACGCAGGGCAGTTAGGGAAAGCTTTTGGAAAGCTGCTCCCAAAAAAAGGTGGATCTGAAATGAGAGAAGGCATTTCAAGGGTAAGAAAATACAGTGGGGCAGGGAGAGGGGAAAAAGGAGGAGGGAAATCCATGAGGGCAGAGACAGTACAAGTGTTCTGGGGGAAAGGTAAAGTTAATACACTGTGGTAAAGAGGAACTAACTGTGATATTGTCATTAGTTTTTTGAATGATAGCATATTCTGGCTGATATTTAGGTGGTTGTGATTAGTCCTACAGCAAGTCATGTGCTTGTTCCCATAAATTGCTTGTCAATTAAAAAAAGTTGATGAAAAATGATGGGGGGAACTCTTTTTTTTTTTAATCTGAACCCAGTGTCTCTGGTACCTTCTAATACAAACAGATCATTTGCTTTTAACTGTTAGTTGCTCTGAGTCACAGGTGACGATCCTTCCTTGAGTTGGGAAGAAACTGGGGGTGCCTGTACCTGTCCTGTGGTCTGGCCCCCTCAGGAGGCTGCGGGAGACCAATTCAAGAGTTAGCTAATACATGTTAAAATCTGGTCTTGGTAAGCATGGGATGTTGTTAAGTTTTATTAACATGAAGATAATTTTTTTTAATGTGGGTTCCATGGTAAACACTGCAGAGAGATGTGTGACATGTTGACTTAAACTTTTGTTGACTCTGCCTGGGAGAACTGGGAATAGCTAAAAGCTGCCCAGTTATTTCCGCATCTTCTCGAATAAACCAAGAGTGATAAGTAAAACTAGAGGAAAAGTGTGTATTTTAAGAGTCTGCCCTGGTATGGTTGCTGGAATGATCCATGTGGTATTCAGTTCAATTTCAGAACAATGGGAGCTGAAAGCTTGCATTCCAGTAGAAAATGGACTAACGCTTGGGGTTGTTCAGCCTGCAGAAGAGAAGGCTCTGGGGAGACCTTGCTGCAACCTTCCAGTATCTGAATGGGACCTACGAGAAAGCTGGGGAGGGACTTTTGACAGGGCTGGTGGTCACGGGACAAAGGGCGATGGATTCAAACCAGAAGAGGGGAGATTTAGATTAGAAATTAGGAAGAAGTTCTTCACTCTGAGGGTGGTGAGACTGGCATGGGTTGCCCAGGGAAGCTGTGGATGCTCCATCCCCAGATGTGTTCCAGACCAGGTTGGAGGGGGCTTTGCACAACCTGCTCTAGTGGGAGGTGTCCCTCCCATGGCAGGGGGGTGGAACTGGATGAGCTTTGAGGTCCCTTCCAACCCATGCTATTCTGTGATTCTGTGCCCCCCATTTTTAAAGATTTATCTAAGAAACAGAATCTTTGGGTGGTAAAGTGATCTCAACAGAGTGCAGAAGGCAAGTGCTTTTAGTTGTAGATCAGGTTTTTGTCAAAATCTTACAAATACTTCACATTTTCCAATGTAATCTTCAGTTGCTATTACAGTTAATATCGGTTAACTTTCTTTTTTCCTTTGAAAAAACCTTTCTCTTTGTTTTTTGATCATCTTAACTTACAAAATGGCTCCGCTGTTGGTACAAAAAGTTCATTCTGATGACAAAACAGCACAGTGAAAATTGTTGAAAGAGAAAATTTTCTTTGCTCAGTTTATTTTCTTTTAGTCAGGACTACCTGCAGTTGTTAATCATATTTTCTGCCTGACTGGCTCCTGGTGCTCACAGGGTGGCTTGCCTTGGCTGTACTCACAAATTCTCCAGTACCTCATCTTGAGAGGATGAGAGGGGAGCTTGGTTTTCCTGTGCTGATTCCAGCTTTCTTTTTCTGCTTCAAATTATCAGAAAAAGTTGAGGTTTTATGCTTCCTGAACCTTGTATCTCTTCACAGAACTAAAGTTTGTCATATTTTGGCCTTTTTTTCACTGACTAATCTGGGGCTCTTTCTCTTTATTGCTTACTGTAGAGTGATTTGGGGCTCTTGCAGAAGCTGGTGTGGTCCCATCAGTTTGAAATGCTTTCTTCCTTCTGTATAATCCCACCTCTGCCCTCCATGGTGGCTTGTTTTGTTGTGGTTTGGTTTTTTTTGTTTTCATATTTTCCTTTTCAGTGGCTTCCACTTGCCCTGTGAAGAACGTGTTTATATATTGAAGAGAAGGTTGTGTTTGGGTCTTAAAATAAGTGAACTTGTATTTAAGGAGAAATGTCCACGGTTGAATGTTTTATAACTATTTAGCATGTGATTCTGGCTTTATGCAAGGGTGGGAATTGGATATAGCAGCAGCGTTCTCTAAATGAGATTTTAAAGTATTTATTGGCACGTCTGTCGACTGTGAAGTATTTCAGCAAATAAAGCCACTACGGTTTAAAAAGGTCAAATTCCACGGTTTCGAGGTCCTTAAAGATGGATTTAGCTCAATTATGAGGCGGAGCTGTGGTCAGTTTGGTACCCATACTAATTTTAGGAATTCAAGCTATTTATTAGATTATGTAATAAGCCAAAAGATTTGGCAAGGACTCGGAGTAATTAATATGACTGAGACAATCACATACAGCTTTAACATACCTAAACACTTTAAGTTTGTGGCCGTGCCCATCGCTGCGTTGTCAGAGCATTCTTACAGCTGGGGGGAGCGTTCGGATGATGAAGACATTTCCAGATGCCTTTAATTGCATGAAAAGCGCTCTCTTCACACAGGCTGGTGCCATAATTGAGCAACTTCACAATTTAGACGAGAAATTAAAGTGATATCCCAGTTGTAAGCTGGTGGTACTTTACCCAGCTAGTAATGAATGCCTGGTGTAGCAATGGCACCAGTATTTCCTAAGTCATGTTCCAAACAGCGGCTGTCTCTTCAGAAGAAGACTAGTCTTGATTGGCTGGTTTTGAGTAATAAGTTAAAAAAAAAAAAAAAAGAAGATATATCCACACTCTCTGCTTACCAAAAGAAAAAACAAGCCACAATATTGTGAGCCTGCTGGCCCTTTTGGTTGGTATTCCAGGCTGTCTCATGCAAAAGTTGAGCAGATAGCCGGGCGAGATGTGCTAAGACCTTATTACACAATCTGTGCGCAGGGTGTTTTATGTGATCCGAGAGCCAAACCTCACAAGTGGGACCCGAGTCTCAGTATAACTGACTTCACCCCTGGGGAATGTGTTTGCAATGTGTATTTACAAAATGGGGGGCTGGGGGGGAACGGAGCACTGCGTAGGTGGGATAGAGGAGTAACGGCTTGTTGCAGGTATTGCGTGTTTTGCCGTGGGCACCAGCTTGCTCGGTTTGCTTAACGAACCTGGGAAAATAAGGTGAATCATTCACCCGTCGCTACCAACCGTTTCTTCACCAGAGACGAGCTTTGCTTTCTGCTTGAAGAAACGGAGAAGGGAGTTGTGTCCCAGTCAGGTGTGCTAACACGGCTCCTGTATTTTATGAAGTTTGACTTTCTAATGCAGTTTCCAGCATCTGTGGGAGGTGGGTCAGCTCTTGAGACTGCTCATGGCCCAAACACCTTTCCCAGTGGTAGTGTAAGTTTTAACTTCCTGCCTGTGAACTTTATAACCACTGTTAGTAATGTACTTCTGTGTTAAGCATGTATAGGAGGTTTGGGTTTGGTGGTGTTTTGGTTTTTTTTTGTCCTTTTCTGTGCCTTTTGTGATCTTTATCTGCATCTCCTACAGTCAGTTCCTTTTCCTTTCCTGGTATTTGCACTGGCATCGAGGCACTTCATTGTGGCTGTAAAACAGCCATAAACGTGGCGCAGTAACTAAAGCCGCATGAGCAATTGTTCCATGTGTTACAGTTTGAGCTCTGCTATTAAAGAGAATCTTGTAACAATCTGTTCACAGCGGTATTTATAGAATAGTTCAAAGTGCATCTTCTCTACAGTTGAGTAACATCTGGATATTTGCGATGTTACGCAAGCTACGGTTGATTCAATAAGTACGTGGTTGTTGCTGGTAGATGCTCTTTAGATCTCAAACCTTTGAGGAAGTGTAAACACCAATGCTAAGAATGTCATCTTGAAATTCTTGCAGCATGTGTGTTTATTGTTGGTAGCCACCTGGAACATCTAATCAGCCCTTATCAACCTAATAGTTATTTACCCATACACTTAACGATGAATGTATAAATGACTGCGCTGCGAGTCACGTAGAGGAGAAGGTGTTGAGTCTGCAGACCACGTCCTGCACTGGCAAAGAGCTTTCCCCATGTGGCAGGGACGGTGAAAGCTGCACGTTCAGCAGCCTGGCTGGTACTTGCATCAGAAGGTGCATCTGTACCCTTGGTGTGCTGCCGAGTCAACCCATTCAGTCGGTGTCCGGTAATTGTCTGTCGTGGGTGTTAATAACTTCACGCACATAATGTCTTCTGTTAGATCTTTGGTTTGTGATTCTTGGTACTACTATGGCTGCTTCTTTTTAATGACTCCTCCAATTTCACATATTTAATAGCTCCCAATAAAGGATGTTTTTGAGGATGAATACCTAACTGCAGTTGATGCCCTGGCATGGCTCCATAACACCGAGAAATGTCAGCATCTCTTCTTTCTCTTTCCACCAGGTTACCCTTGTTTCAAGCGAGTGCTTTTGCATTCTTAGCACCTGCTAGAGCAATACTCTCCCTGGAGAAATGGAAATGTAATAACACAGGTAATTGTCGTTTGTGCTTTTTGTTTAAGTGACAAATGACCCAGATCACACGCAGTGCAACTGCCAGACATTTTTGATACGGAAACTGGAATTAATAAGTGGAGAACATGGAAAAAAATTCTCATTTTACAATGTTAAAACTTTGTGCCTTAGAAAAAGATTGCTAAAAATACCCTTGTGGAATTCTGTTTCTGGAGCTTGGGTTTGTCTTTTGGGGGTTTTTTGCATATTAAAAAAAATGTTGACAAAAGAAATCTAGCAGTAGTGTAAACCAGTTCTTTTGTTAGCGATGTAGAGAAAGGCAGAAGGATTCTGTAAATAAATATTCCTTTCTGGTGGAAGTAGTGAATCCAACTGAGTCCTTTTAATTTGAGTAGTAAGAAATTTGAGCACTGTTCAGCATCACCTCAAGACCTGTATTTTTCCTGTTTAACTCACACCCAACAGATTTTGCAGAGCAAGCTTTTAACAATTTTTGGATGTTCATAATCCTGAAATGTTTTGAATTTATTTAATGAGTGAAAATGTGCAGCAGACTTGTTGCATAGGGAGTGTTTGCTTTAACTTAAGTTAGAAAACAAGTGGAAATGGCTCTGGCAGTTTTCTTTTTAACGGGGAGGGGCTATTCCACAGTAAGGCTGTGGGCAGCGCAGGAGAGTGGTGCAGAGACAGGCTGCTTGCTTCTAACTAAAGCTTTCCCTGGGATTCCTTTGATCCTCCAATACTTTATGTGTTTATACATCCCTCTTGATTCACTCACCACCATCTAATTTGTTTTCCTGATATTTTTTCTATAGAAAACTTAGCTTTGAGCACTCACATTTTCTCACGGGGCAAGTCAGATTTACCTACTGGAAAAGAGCACGAGGGTTTCCGTGCCCAAGAGGTGAAGGCAGCTGATGGTGTGCTTTAGTAATGCTGGCTGGGCTGGATATGTCTGCTCACCAATATCCTAATACACACCTTGTTGAAAGAAAATACTGTCTGATAACCTTTGGCAGAGCAATTTCTCCCACTGCTTCAGATTTTCCAAAAGGGCCTTTGCTGCATCTTGCTGTTGAACCTTTTAACCTTCACAAGTTGTCAGATGGAGTTGTTACCACGGGTCAGTTCATCTTTCAGTGAGTGACCTAAATTGGGGCACAGCAAATGTTGGAGTACTTGATTCTTAGTGTGCAGCTGAGTGATTCTCCATTCATCCGTTTACTGGAGTGGGAGGAGAATCCCTAATTGACCTTTCTTTCAGAAAGTTGTTATTTTTTTTCCCCACTTTGATACAGTGGGTAAGATTAGTGGTTAGCTTTTGAGCTATCTAAGTGTGGTATTATGTAATTTGTAGTGTTGCAGAACTTTTATTCTCTGTAAATCAAGGCTCCTTTGTGAGACAGAGCATAAGGAGAGATTTCTTTTGTATTAAATGTGGCAAAGTGGCTGAGGAATAAACACCTGTGTGTTTTGTTTTGTTTTGTTTTCTTCTTTTTGTAAGATATAACAGTTACAAACGGAACAGCAGAACTGCTTCACACTGAGCACATCTGGTATCCCAGAATACGAGAGGTAATGTAGGAGTAGCCTTTAGCTGTTGATCTGTCCGATTCCAGTTAAGTTTCTCACCTAACCATCTCTGTGTTCTCGTCTTTAAGTTGGTGATTTCCTCTTTCACTGCAATTTTCATTTGAATATATCCCTTGCCTCATTTCATGGAAGTCTTCATCTTTCCAACTTGTTCATTGCTGGACAGCAAATTCAAGTTGTTAGTTGCCACATTCCAAAAGACGCGCAGTAAAATGCAGAAGCGAGATGAATACTCTTCTTGGGACACTTTGTGCTCACTGGTAGCAGTTCAGCTGCTCCCAGCCCACTTGCCAGCTGTCCCTCTGCTCAGCAGGCTGTCCTGTGGCAGGTCGATAAGCAGTTAGCAAATCTGGTTCATCCCTACGTGTCTTCAGTTGGAGACTATTCCGATAAGACGTTGATTCTCCCAAGAGACTTGCTGACGTGTCTCAAACTCCTTCTCCACTCACAGCACTGCAGTCTGAACTTCGTCGTGCTCTGCAGAGCCCAGGCTGAGGGTTGTGCCCAGGCACCACACAGAGTGGTAGATAGCATAGTCCCAGTTGAGGCGTGTGTCATGGAATTTATCTCCCATCCCGTTGCTTTGGGCTGCAAACTTTTTCTTAATTAAAAACAACCCCTCTCTCTTCCCCATGTTCAAACCATAGCTACATCCTGCCAAGAGCCCTGCAGCCAAGAGGGCTGACAGTCTCCTGAGACCACAACGCTGCTCTATACCAGCTTCTAAGGAGCACTTGTGAACAATGCAGCACACACTCTGCCCCTAGGAGCTAGGAGCATCACCTCCGTGGCGCCAGCAACCCTTGCCGGTTCGATCTGAGAGCTTAAAGGTTAGCCTGGAACCCAGGTCTCCTGTCTGACAGTGTGATGTGCTATCCACACAACTACCAGACTGGCCCACTGGTCTGTTGTGTAATAGTTTTGTGGAGAAAACCGATAAGTGTTATGCTTAAGCAATAAGTCACTTAAACATAATGAGCTGTTGTATGACGAAAAATTTGCTGAGTTCTTCTGTGTCACTGAATTCTTTTAACTGCAGTTTGTAATCCAGAGCAGAAAAAGAAATGCTTGGGGTTTGCTTGTAAGATTTGACTGAACTGTCTCTTCCCCATTCTTGTGTGTTCAGATCCAAGGTGCTATCATCATGTCCTCCCTGATAGAAGTGGTGATCGGTTTGCTTGGCCTTCCCGGTGCCCTGCTGCGATACATCGGACCTCTGACCATCACGCCAACTGTTGCTCTCATCGGCCTCTCCGGTTTCCAAGCCGCTGGAGAAAGAGCAGGCAAACACTGGGGTATCGCTATGTTGTAAGTACTCCTGGCTGTTCTTGGCTTAGGCCAGGGGCTTCCAGTTGGTAAGTGGTCATGCAGGAATTTTGGGGTGCCAGGAAAAAGAGGCAAAAAAGAGTCAAAAGCCAGAGGCAGCACTGCAGTGCTCCTGGCCGGCGTGGACAGACAGTGTTTGCAGGAGGGGGAGTGGGGCTGGGTAGGGTCAGCTGGTGATTTGGGAATAAGGATGGTGGTGACTTGAGGAGGTGGGACAGGACAGCAGCTGAAAGCAAGATGTGGAGAGCAGAGGCTTTTACAAAACAGAAGTTTATCTGGGAGCCCCTGGCAGGATCTAATTCAGTGTTAGAGAAAAGGAAGATTTAGCAAAACACCAGAGAGATGAGCGAACAATTTTGTATCTTTTTACGATGCTGTTTTGTGTATTTCTTATTCTGCAGCAGCAAGCAAATACCTCTGGGAATGGTGGTAATTTGTCACTATTACTGGCTTGCTCACCTGTAGGTGAGGACAGAGTGTGTTTCCATGAGCGCCATCAGTCAGCGAGGCATAAGCAGGCAGCTTTCTGTTTTGCAGACGAGGGAGTTTCAGGGCGTGATGTGTGTGCTTCTGCAGGTATTGAGGCCAGGGAAATGAAAGATTTAAGATGAGTGGCATGAAAGGGAATAATTGAGATAAATGTGAGATGCTGGGGAAACCCAGACAATTAAGGCTGGAAACCCCATTTTAGGGAGCGGGAAATTGGCCGAAGCAGTTGCTATATTCCCTCTGTAGCGACCGACGTTGTGCTGGCTCTGCAAGCGGAAGGAATGTCTTGATGAGATCAGATTCTGATCTGACTAATCTGTTTGCACAGTACTTTGAACATGTAAAGTATTCCATAAGTGCAGCTTATGATTAAAAGGGCTGTTTAATTCTCTTTTATCTCCAATGTTAGCATCATGAATATTTTTGTAATTCTATTATGTTAAGCAGCTGACCCAAAGGAACGTTTTATTTTCCTGTAGAACAAATTCTGTGCAAGCTGGGGCTAACATTAAACCAATCAAGCAGACCTTCGGTGAATTGAACGTGGAAACGTGTAATTAAAGTTGACATTTTGCAGATGGAAAAAAAATAAATCAATTTAGGAACCGGAATTAAATATTACCCAGTCAATAAGTATTTCTGGCTTCTGCCACGCAAAAATGTGCCCTAGATTGCTGAAAAGAACTCCATAGCCATCTAGAGACACTCAAAAGGAACTTGATCTCTACAAGACAAGGTGCTTGAAATGGCTGTTGTGATGAGCTAGAAATAGAGTATCCCTGTCTAGCGCGGCAGAACAATACCTGCGCAAGAGCTCTTGCCCTCTACTAGCTGCCGATGCTGTTTGACAAGGTTTTCAGTGTCCCAGGCAGTTTTCTGACCTCCCTCGTTTTGCAGGTGCCAAGCTGAAATAGCTTAATCCATAAAACACACCACAACATGATCTATAGAAAGGGAAATTTGGTTGTCCTTGGTCTTTGCTTGTATTATCTGGTGAACAAAACTGTTTCTCTGGGCATTTAAAGATTTGGAAATATTTTAGTGAATGGCCGGGTAGCCAATATAATATTATTTACATTATAATATAAAGTTATTACCTGATTTACCACTCTGTACTAAATAAAATACAAAGCCACCTGTCCCAGCGAGGCAGAACTGCTGCTGGGGAGTGGAGCCCATCTCTCCATAATGGACGTTGGGAGAGATGCCAGAACGTTCGCCGAACGCGAGGAAAAGGTGCCTTTATCACGCGACTGTAGTCGGGGGTAGAGGCTATAAACAACACCCTCCTTGTGCAGAGCTCTTTGTTCCTGGAGATTGAAGGAGAATAAAGCTCTGCTTTGTTTCTTACAGACTGAAACTGATCTTGGTTAGAAAGAGAGGCTTAAAATCTGCCTTTTTTTTTTTATTATTATTTAAGTCAGCTGATAAAAACATAATCTCAGATTTCAGGAAAGCTTTGCTTCTTCAGACAGTTTGACTCTTTGTGTAGCCTTTTTATAGCAAAACTGGTTTTGGCCATTTCAGAATGGAGCAACCTGCCCTGGCTTTTTTTCTTTTTTTTTTTTCATTGCAGTGGATACTTATTTTCACTGTCACCTTGAATTAGTCTTTAACCTGTAGAGAAGTGTAGCAGTTTAGATGAGGGGGGGGGGGAATGCATAATACTTGAGGCACTTAAAAGCTGTGATAAACTGGGTTACTGGTGAACTGCAGTTGAATGGAATCTTGGGGTTTGGGGGCTCTGTTCTGCTTGATTTGCAGCTGTTTAGTGAAAGACACATAGACAAAAAAAAAAAGGGGGTCGTTCTTAAGAACCGAAGAAAGAATTCCCCTTGCCAGAAATTTGTCAAGTGCTTTGGAGTGTTTGCAGATTTTGAGGTGTAAAATTTACTGTTTACTAGCCTCCAGCTTTGCCATTTCTTCCCATTTGCTTGCGGCAAGCTCCGTGCTTCCAGTGCCAAGCAGACCTGGACACACCGATCAAGTTTGAGTCAAAACCAGAAGCAAGCAGCCCAGCATAGCTCCTTCCAAATGGCTGCTTAGCTCTGGATAATTTCTTTAATCCGATTCATTTTCCTGGTTTCATTTACTTGTTTGCTGCTGGCTATTTTTGCAGCACTTTAGAATATAAATTACGTTGTTTTGCCTTTTGTGGAATAATAACGTCTTTTAAATATACTCTCCTACGATGCCTCATATCGTGCTGAATTTAAAATCCACACTGATATTCTGTAGCTGAAGAGCCTGAACAGGTTTGTGCTGTGAAGGGTTTTTAACATATTGATGCTAATGACATGTCTCTCTTGTCCCACCCTCTTCCTCCTCTTTTTTTTTTTTTTTTTTCCCCTTCCAGGACCATTTTCCTGGTATTGTTGTTTTCTCATTATGCCAGAAATGTCAAATTTCCCTTACCCATTTACAAATCCAAGAAAGGATGGACAGCGTACAGGCTGCAGCTTTTCAAGATGTTTCCTGTGAGTAGTTGCACTTGTTCCTCAGTTGGGAGAAAAACAAAACACAAACAAAACCAAACCAAAACAACAACAAACACACCGAAACAAACAAACAAAACCCCATAACATGTCGTTTGGGTTTTATTTTTTTTCTTTGTTTTTATTTTTCGTAATGATACAACAGATCACAGAGGTGAAATAAAAGCTTAAATGGGCTTAAGAAAACGTAACTAAACAGCTCGTTTGGCACAGGCAACAGCCTCATGGTGTAGTTTTGCCAGACCTGGTTCTGGCAAAGGGGGTTCTGGTATCCATCTCTGATGAAGAGTCGTCGGAGTGATGAAGAGGATGGAAGGGAGGGAAGGGGGTAGAGAAGGAGGCTTGTGTACACATGCAGCGAAAGCCTAAACTGAGCCCCCCAAAGAGGGGTGGCAAGATTGTTATCCTGCAGCTTTATGAAAGCGATACTCCCATCCCCTTGTGAAAGACTTCTTTTTATTTCTCTGGTAAAGCTGAAACTAATTCCCTGGTTTAAGTGCCCGTTTGGAGACTTTCCCATTTGTTAGTGGAGAGAAGAGGTTCCCTCTCATTCTGAAGCTTTTGTAACAGCACCTTCGTTGTTGGCCGGGGGGAGGCACCCAGCAGGTCTCTTGCAGGATGTACTGGTTGTTCAGACCGAAGATGCTGCGTTGGTCTGTGTGTAATAGATAGCGAGCGCAGGAACGGTTTGCCAGTGATAGGTTAAACAGCCTTTTGTTTTTCCTCTCCTCTTTCACAGATCATTTTAGCTATTCTGGTGTCGTGGTTGCTTTGCTTCATCTTCACTGTGACAGACGTCTTTCCCCCTGACAGTTCCAAGTACGGCTTCTATGCTCGCACGGACGCCCGACGAGGGGTGCTGTTGGTAGCTCCGTGGTTCAAGGTCCCTTACCCTTGTAAGTATGTCTGCTTTGAAGGGCAGTTTTATATTATTTCTGTCATTTCCAGAAGCATTGCCACTTCTCAGTACTATATTCTCATGCATTTCAACACATACTGATCAAAGGCATTGTAGGTGGGGATGATGTTTTGGTTTGGTTTTTTTTTTTCTCTTGTTTTCCTCTTTAAATTAATAGCTTAACATCTCACCCAAGAAAGACCAAGTCTCTGAAACTTGAATTTGTAGAAGGCACTCGCAGGGTTTATCTGGGTAACTCTTGACTTCTAGTAACATAGTGTGACTGTAGATAAAACCTGGATCTTCAAGGAATGGTTGGTTTATCTGTACTTGTTGATCCTGTGCTCAGCTGCTGATAATGTTCTACAATAATTGGGATGGGTCGTTACATCTCCTGTACAACTACTAAAGTCACTGATTCTCACTGTCTAAAGCATCAGTAGTGTGTGGAGTTTTTGCTAGCTTAATGCACTTCCCAGCCTCAAACATACTGATTCTTTACAGCACAACGTAACAGGTACACAAAACCATCCTGACTTGGGCTTAGCCAAAGAGTAAAATTGCTGAACAGAATTAGTTCTGTTCTGACTCAAACCAGGACACCTGCGGAAGCAGCATTGGAATCGGGCTGAGGGGCAGATCAGAGAAGGGGAAATCAAAGCACCAAAAAAATATTTACAGGAGAATACAAAATGCTTTACACGATGTCTCCTACGTTTATATTATTTTGCTGCCCACCTCTAAGTTTAAAGCTGCTAAAGGCTGTTTCTTACAGCATGAGACAGTTGCACAACCAGTTCACCCTTGTGCTGCTCAGAAATCCATGGAGTAATAACAGAATAACATTCTACTAGAACAGAATAATAGGAATTGTTAGGAACGTCCCTACATCATGAGGCAGCTTCATTGTGGTTTCCCATGTGCTTTGCTTCTGATTAGTTTTTTAAAAGAAACCACTTCTAAAGCAGTACTGGCAAGATGTATAATAGAAGCTTTTGGGAAAGAAGAGGAAAACTTCTCCACCCTGATTAAACCTTTCTTACTTGTGAAGCCTTGTTCATTCACATTTATGTGACTTAAGGTTCCTTTTGTTGCGAGAGGCTCATCTATTTCAAAGAGATAAAAGCATTGAGGCAATTGCTGTGGAAAACCTGCCAAGCTTTTCTGCAGGCTTAAATTAATCTTATTTTTGTCTTCTGCAAAAATTTGGAGTTGGAAGGCATTTGTGCGGTGATCATAGTTGGTTGTTGGCCATTCTCTTTGGTAGACTAAACTTGTAAGCAAAAGACTTGAGTTTTTAGAGCAATAATTATTAAGTGGCATTCGCCTCGCTGATCAGAATTGTATTTTCACAAGCAGTAGTTCAAATTCCTTCCTTCTGAACAGGAGGAATTTTTTGGTGAGGTTTAGGGGTTTTTGGGTTTTTTCCAAGCATGATCAAAGCAGTTGGTGAGGTGGTTTTTACTTTGCTTCTTTCATCTACTTGAACTTGCCAGACTGTGTTACTATGAGGGGTATTTGTTCATTTCATGGAAGTTTAATAAACGGTGTGGCCAGCAGGAGCAGGGCAGGGAGTGTCCCCCTGCAATGGGCACCCCTCGAATCCTGGGGTCAGTTCTGGGCCCCTCACTCCCAGAAGGACCTTGAGGGGCTGGAGCGTGGCCAGAGAAGGGCAACGGAGCTGGGGAAGGGGCTGGAGCAGGAGTCTCTTGATGAGCAGCTGAGGGTCCTGGGCTTGAGGAGCCTGGAGAGAAGGAGGCTCAGGGGAGACCTTCTGGCTCTGACAGCTCCTGACAGGAGGCTGGAGCCAGGGCGGGGTCAGGCTCTGCTCCCAAGGGACAAGCAGCAGCACAAGAGGAACCAGCCTCAAGCTGCCAGGGCAGGGATGGAGTCCCCATGATCCCTGGAGGGGTTTCCAAGCCCCCCGTGGAGCTGTGGTGCTGAGGGCCATGGGTCAGTGGGAACGGTTGGACACTGAGCTGAAAGGGCTTTGCCAACCAAAATGATTCTGTGATTCTATGCAATTGCTGTATGTTTTGGTATCTGAGTTGTTTTCTGTGGCTGGAGGCACTTCAGTTTTCTTTTCTTCACAGTTCAGTGGGGACTGCCAACAATTTCAGCCGCTGGAGTGATAGGGATGCTCAGCGCAGTCGTCGCCAGTATTATTGAATCCATAGGAGATTACTATGCCTGTGCCAGGTTGTCTTGTGCTCCCCCTCCACCTATTCATGCAATAAACAGGTATGTCAAAAACAGTAGTATTTTTCAGTGTCTTAGGCTCCATTTCCCCCCCGCCCCATATTTTTCTCTCTTGTGTTTTGGTTTTTGTTGGTTTTCTTTTGGTGGTTTTTTCCTTGGGACAAGACAGGAATGTGGCCTTGAGATTAAATGTTACAATCTGCTCTAACACAAGGGCCAAGGATCTGAAGTATATGATGCAATTGTCACGTTGAATTATTTTGTTGCAAACGTAGCATTGCAAACCTAGTCCCATTCCTGCTGGAGTCTGTGGAAGATAATTGCAGTTTCTGTTGGGACAGAACTCTCATCTGGCTCTAGAATTGGAGTAGCTTGTTAAATTTACCTGAAATGCAGCTTTAGAAATAAAAAGCAGCTCTAAATTTGACTTGAATTATGTTGTAATTCCCTCAGTTGAAGAACGTGGGTCTCTAAGACATAGAAAACAGAACCCAAGTTGTTTTTCCAGGTGTGCTGGAGCTTGAAACTGGAATTATAATAATTGATAAGGGACAGATGCTTCGTCAGGCGCCCATGTAGCGCGCAGTCGTAAAGCACTATCTGAAGCGAGTCTCCACTGATGCAAGTTTTGACTTTTATTCTGTTTGTGATTTACAGAGGGATTTTTATTGAGGGTCTCTCCTGTGTTTTGGATGGAGTATTTGGGACAGGGAATGGATCCACTTCTTCCAGCCCTAACATTGGTGTCTTGGGCATCACGAAGGTACGTGCTTTACCGCGATCGCTCAGTGGCTCCAGTCTTTCATCTGCTTTGGGGGTGGTTTACGCTGTTTTCATGTTTCACAGCACAATCCTCTTCCAAGAAACTATAGCACATAGTACTTTGTGCAAAAAAAGTTCACGCAGCGTTCTCAATTTGCCGAATGGGTCTGTGCCAGCCATTGTCTGTGGAAATCCATTCCAGATAAAGGCCTCAAAAGTCTTTATTCAGACTAATGGGCAGTTGGAAAACCTACCTAAAGCAGGTGATGCCAAATAAGATGAGGCTATCCCCTTGAAAACCAAGAAGGCATTCCAGGGCTCTTGAGTGTTTTGAGTTGAGGCATAAACACTGTAAACTGTCTAGAAATTGATACTCTTGGCTCTGAAAGCATCTCTAGAGAACCATTTTTAGCGTTTCACTTGAACACACAATGAAATGCAGCTCAAGGTCTTTGAGTCTTATCTACATCTGTATGAGGACATTATGCTGACACAGCTAGAACAGGAGCTGCAGCCAAGGTAACTTCAAAGTTAAATACACCCTAAATATTTGTTTCCATCGATAGGTTTTTAAGGCACTGAGCATGCTTTAGGGGATTGCATATATTTGGGGGTGTTCCACAGCAGAATATATAAGCACTTGAGGAATTCTTTTGTCCACATGCTGAACTGGATGTGTGCTTGAATGCCTGGCTGAACTGGGAGACCTTGGACTGTGCAGATAGATTTGCTTGATACTGTTAATTTAACCTTGTTAAGAACTAGGAACAGAATCGTTAAGAGTAATTTATGTTGTAAATACATACATCTTGTTGCGTACTTTGCTTGGAAGCGATAAATCTCCTTCATGCATGCAAGATAGAAAATGTACTCTCTTCACTTCCCATAACTCATCCCTCTGACTTAATCCAATATAGATGATGAGTTTATCTTCAGCCATTTCTTTTCTGCACAAAGGATGATTCTGTTTGGCCTTAGGATGGAATATGAATACTGATAGCACCATCTGCTGTCGGTGTACAGCTGCCAGTCAGTGGCTGATGAAAATTTCCTAGACAGAATTTTGGTTAGAAAAATCCTTAAATAAAGCTCTATTCTGTTCTGCTCCTTTTCTGTTGTTGCTTCATAGGCGTTGATGTGAATGAACAGCACTTTTTTTTATTTATTTATTTTTTATTAACCGCTCACAGAAATGAGTGTCCGTTTTGCTTTGGAACAGCAAAAAGTGACTGTTAACTCTGTGCTCTGTAACAGCTGCCAGTTGAAGTACAGTGAGGTCTGTTCAGAGGGCACAGGGGAAGAGGGAATGTGCCTTCTCCAGAATGGCACAGCTGGGTGGATGAGCTCCAGGGCTTTGTCTCGTGTTCCTGTCTGCATACGCATGGCTAAAAACCAAACAACTTTGCAGCTTCCATTTATATCAATGTAGATTTTGGGCACGTAGATACTCTGCTGTTTATCTGGGAGAGGAAATCTTCAGTGCTCGTGAGCAAAGACTGCGTAGAGCTGGTGATGCTGTTACAGCAGTGCAGCATTTGAAAAGGCATTTACCTCCCGTGAAAACAGTATAGGACTGCACTTAGAATTTAAATGTGAGCCTTCGAGCTGATGTAAATACCATAAAATCTCTGAGCAAGTTTTAGTTGATGAGAGGAGACTCAATTAAATCTGATTAGCTGGGGCAAAAGTGTAGGGAGCTTATGCCATAAAGCTGATGGGATGGGTGCTCCGGTGGGGTACAAGGTGCCGTATCTCTCACTCCAAAATAACCACACAAAGTGTGTCTACGGGCGCCTGACGTAGTTTGAGCTGAATGCTGACCGGGAGGCTTTCAGCAGCTCCTTTGAAAGGAGCTTAATTTATTTGCCTTGTAGCGATTGAGCATTTGCATAAATAAATGTCACTGTTGTGCCAACTCTTTTTAAAGAACCTGCCTGTTTCATGCAGGAAGATAATTTTAGAGCAAGGTATTGGTGGTCCTAAGGAAATTAGTAGCAAAAGGTGCACACTAATTTGTGTTGTTATTCTAGTGGGCAGCCCTCTTCTACCGGTCCAGCTTCTGTTCGTAGGCAAATACATCTCACCTGACAGTTAAGCTATGAAGAATGGGGGAGAAGTTTTTACCCTAAAAGCACTGACTCTATTTTTTTTCTCATTTCACTCATTTAGCTCAGTCACACATGATTAACAAATTAATATCTACATTTTAATAGTCCGTAGCAACAGACCTACAACAGGCTTTGCTAGAAACCACCTTACTAGTGTAACAGGGTTTGATTTTATCCCTGTGCTGCTCCTACCCAAGTATAACACTGCTAAAATACCAACCATTCGGGTTTATCATCTCCCCCTACAACACAATGCCAGAGAAATTCTGCCTGAAGATTGAATGCTTAGAATAGAAACAGGAAGGAAGTGCAGGAACTTGGTTTCACAACATTAGTGCAGCTGTGATTTGCATACCAAGTGGATTCAGTCCTGATTTCAAAGAGGAATGTTATAAAATCAGTGGATAATCTCTGTCTAGGAAGGCTGGATCTCTCTCAAGTGAACTGCAGGGTAGGTAACTCATCCATATATATCATCTAAAAGGGCAACGACGTGTGGATTTTATTTTATTTTTCCCTTTTGCATTACCATTGATCCATTTGCCATCTCTCCTGGTTATGGTCTATTTGTTTTCTTTATCGTAGATGGGACTGCACCACATTTCATGGTTATTGTGGCTATAGCAGTTACAGATGGTTTTAAAGATGACTTAATGTTAATGAAAACAGAAATCAAACGAAGTTACTCTAGAATTGGAGTGTGGCCGTGTTACAGCTGAGCCCTCCAAGGCATTCACTGAAGGCTCTGCAGCCTGTGTTTTCCCACCACACTATGGCTGGAAGCTCAGACCCACGTTTTAAAGGCAAAAAGAGAATAATAAAACAAAAGGCAAGGCATGAAGCTGTGGACTTCTTCCAGTCTCCTTCCCTTTTTGCTCTCCTGCAGGTCGGAAGTCGGCGGGTTATTCAGTATGGGGCAGCCTTCATGCTCCTGCTCGGGATGGTTGGCAAGTTCAGCGCTCTCTTTGCGTCGCTGCCTGACCCCGTGCTCGGTGCCCTCTTCTGCACTCTCTTTGGTAACGTATGGGGTTTTTTCTCCTCTGTGTGTCATGTGACCATTTCTTTTACTTAGTGCTGTGTCTGTATGTATGTTGTTATCTTTCTTTTTTTAAGAAGAAAAAGACTGTATAAAGGCTGAGCCTTGTTTTATTTTTATTCAGGGATGATTACAGCCGTGGGTCTGTCTAACCTCCAGTTCATAGATTTAAATTCTTCTCGTAACCTGTTTGTACTTGGATTTTCCATTTTCTTTGGACTTGTCCTTCCAAGCTATCTCAAACAAAATCCACTGGTCACAGGTATGTGTTTCTGCTCATTTGCCTCATACTTGTATGCAATGTATGTGCAAGTACAAAGTAACGTAAAGGGCAAATAAGAGAAAACCCAAAGTATTATGGAGACAATAAAAGCTGTGGGTAAGAAGGCAGGAGAATTCATCGAGTTGTTGAGACCTGAATTGAGTGTATCAGTGAGTTACATCTGAAGCTGTCTCTGGGTACGACTGTAGAGCCACTTGGATTGGAAGAAAGACTAGAAGGGTGAAACTGGGTTGTAAACAATGTCAAGACTAAGGGGGAATCCCGGGGCAGATGTGGAATCTAGGAATTTGGGGGATTTTTACTTCTTTTTTTTATCACTGTGGACATGTGTTCTAAACCTAAATTTGAATGAACCCAGTTTCAAACTGGAAGCCAAATTATGCTTTAGGTGAACTGATGGAGAAGGTTTTCAGTTTTAAAACTACCCTCTCAACACGGGGCATGGCAGCATTTGCCATCAGAGGACTCTCAGCGGGAATACCGAACTCGTTTCGGTTTGTTGGGGTTTTGTGAAGGAAATATTGGCTAACTTTTTATACCCATCTCTCCAGAACCAGATTTAAGAGCATATGCAACCTTCTCCATGTTGTTCAGAAAAGTAGATCATTCAAGCAAGTTCTGTGAATTGATGCGAGGAAGTCTTGCCCTTTTAAAAAGTGAAAGTTTGTGAAAGGAAGTCTTTCATTCCGCGCGACTGTGTGTACGGTTAAAATGTAATTCCTAAATACGTTGGGGTTTTCCCACCCTATCCTTCTAGGAATAGCGGGCATCGATCAAGTGTTAAACGTGCTTCTCACTACGGCCATGTTCGTCGGTGGCTGCGTGGCGTTTATTCTGGACAATACCATTCCAGGTCAGCACGTGAACTTGTTTTATCCGAAAGAACGAGCGCCTTTCAGAATGCAGACAGCACAGCTTCCGGGGAGGCGGGAGATGAGGGACAGGCTTCTGCTTTGGTGGTTGACCTCTTGAAGGCCGAGAGCAGGCTGCTGAACGCCTCAGTTTCCTTGAGAACGCTTTGAACCTTTTTCAGGTTAATCACAGAATGCCCTGGGTGGGAAGGGACCTCCAAAGGTCATCTGGTCTAACCCCCCTGCAGGGGGCAGGGACACCCTCAACTAGATCAGGTTGCCCAGCGCCTCATCAAGCCTGACTAGAATGTCTCCACCATCTCCCTGGGCTACCCGTTCCAGTGTTCCCCCACCCTTGTAGTAAAGAACTTTTTCCTAATGTCCGGTCTAAAACTACCCTGCTCTGGTTTGAAGCCATCATCCCTCATCCTATCACCACACGCCCTTTTAAAGTCCCTCCCCAGCATCCTTGTGGGCCCTCTTTGCACACTGGAAGGCCTCAAGAAGGTCTCCCTGGAGTCTTCTCTTCTCCAGGATGAACCACCCCAACTTCCTCAGCCTGTCCCCATGGGAAAGCCTTCAGATCCATCTTTGTGGCCTTCTCTTGACCTGCTCCATCAGGTCTGTGTCCTTCTTGTGTTGAGGGCTCCAGAGCTGGACAAAGTAAGATCTCCATCCTATTAAACATATAAAATAGCTGATAAAAATTAGACCAGAATAGTCTTTTTTAGAAGACAAAGTATTTTTAAGATCCAACCTGCTTGCGTTTCTTTGAGAGCAAGATTTGGCCTCATCTTCCAGTTAGAGAATAAAACAAGCAATGGTCATTTTCAGGAAACATTTCCCCCCCTCTTCCTTTTGAGAAGTCTAGATCTTTCCAGTGCTTTTCTGGACATGGTGTCTGAGACATGGGCTTTTCCTTCTTCTCTGAACTCTCTTCTCTATACGTGTGTGTTTATGTAAAGATATTCACTTACATGGTGGGTTTTGCTTTTGCTTTTTCTTCTATTTTGACTTCTAGGAAGCCCTGAAGAAAGGGGAATACGGAAATGGAAGAAGGGGGTCGGTAAAGGCAGCAAGTCACTGGATGGCATGGAAACGTACGATTTGCCTTTCGGCATGAACTTCATTAAGAAATACAGGTGTTTCAGCTTCCTGCCCGTCAGCCCAACCTTCCTGGGTTACACGTGGAAAGGCTTCAGGAAAAGCAGTAACTGCAGGAGTTCAGACGAAGACTCGGAAGCTACAGTATAGCCTTAGTTGAAATTATATTATCTAGTTGTAGTAAGAGATGTATTTGCAGTTT
>JANIJG010014766.1:0-28487 GCA_024611175.1 Megaceryle torquata
AAGACAACTAAAAATAGAGTAAAATGCTAATTTATTTTTTATATTTAGGTATAATCAAGTCAAGTTAAAGCAGACATGATGTTTTCCACATTGATTTAGTATTTATACTGTACCTCTGATGTTAAAGGCTCAGATGCATAATAATTTACATACATATACATTTTAAACAGTAAAAATTCATAAAAATGTGAAGTTCTATATGGAAGGGTAGCAGATCCCGAAGAAAGCAGTTTAAATCATGGGAATTATGCTTATAGAACTGATAAGCAATTAAACCAAGAAGTTAATTTTAACTTCATGAATAGTAGAGAATATTCAGCAGACATTACATGCGTTATTTTATAGGTGCATGTTTTTATGAACAAAGAAGAGGATTCTGCTCTGTCTTATAGGATGGTAAAGAAAGATCCAAAATCACAGATTTCAATGGGAATTTTGTGCTTCATGTGTACTCACAGTGTCTGGTCAGCATTTTGGACCACAGTATATAACAGAAATAACTGAGGATTATAGAGTTAGTATTGCACGGTTCAAGTGGTTATTGTATTTGACATCCAAAGCAGAGGAAGATATCTAGTATCTTAAATAAAAAGTGGAAGTCCCCAAGTACTTTTAAAAAATATTGTTTTCTAACTTTTAAAAAGCAAACAACTAAAACAAACAAACAAAAAGAAGTAGAAAGAAAGGAAAAAAAGAAGGGGGGGGCAACCCGTGAGATTAAACAGATGACCTAATTAAGTCTTACAAAGAATTTTTAGTAGCATCGCATTGCCATAACAACAATCTTACATCATCAAAGGGATACATGACAACTTTTTTTAGTAATCAATGTGTTGTATAATTAATGATGGCATTTTCTTTGTGCTTTGGCAATGGATAAATAGAAGTTTGGTATCCTTTTTTAATTGCAAGGTCCCTTGGCCTTCTGTTAGGTCATGGTCATCGCAATTATGACTAAAACCTTTCATTAACCTTTCTATAATCTATTTTCTTGAGTTAATATCTGTAAAATTACAAAAGGCACCAAAAATCCACCGTCTGAAGGACAAAACTATCAGACATTATTCCCATAAGTGATTGTAAATTATTTCTATTCCTAGTCCTATTCCTGTTTATCCTATTCCCACTTTTATTCATGTAGGGTTTTGGTAAATGTGTTCTGGTTGATTTAAGTTACAGTGGTTAAAGGTGTTACAGTCCAGAAAATACTCACTCTGCTGCTATTGTGGGGCCCCAGGTCCAGTGTTGGGCTGTATCCCCTCCCAGCTGCCATAGTCCATAGCCTGCAGTATATATTATTTTTAGATTCATAAGGATTGTGGGCCTGCATTTGTATGCAGGAGCATATTCCACCACATCTCTGCTGTGAGGAGGTAACCTCCATGGATGGCAGTAGTAACGTCTTAAGCTTTGCACCTATAGGAGCTTTACTGTATTTTACCAGTCTCCACCCAAAACATGACTTACCCATCTGCTGCTAATGGGAACACATTTTCTCCTCCTTGACACATCGTGCTTTTATCTTAGCTTTCAGAATTTTGATATGACATGTAAATGATATTGCTAAAAGAAATTTTTAAGATGGATGTTGAATCAAATTGTGGAAGAAGATTTTTTTTTTTTATTTCATATGTCTTTTTGTTAGCTTCAGTTTAACATGAAGAAGCTCTCTTCCTTGGGGTGTTTCTGGCATTAAAATATCTAAATGTGCCAAATTCTTTTATTTGTTTAACCCTGCAATACCCTACAGTTGTAGTTATAAGTGCTCTTAACCCTACTGTATAGAGATAATCTCACTCACTTTGCCTAAGGCACAGAGGAAACAGTGGCTTGAACTAGGTAGGGTCTTTTACATCCAGATCTAATGCTGTTATTGCTGGCCAATATTGTTTTTCTCCCTCTGCAAGCCAGGGCTTCTTTGTTTCCTTTTATCCTCAGTAAGAATATCAGAGCGTACTACAGCAAAAAGTGGGCTCTTTATAGGATAATTTATTCCTCTGACATGTGCTAGCACTATAAATATTTTGCAATTGAATTTTATTGATATGCAGAAAGGGCCAATCCTAAAATGTGATGAGAACCTGCAGGAGGTTCAGCTACTCAGATGTTTGCTTACAACTTAATAGAGTCGGAGAAATAAATACTTGAAGCAAGAAGATGTGACTGACTCTGATGTAGTGCCAGACTTGCTTTTGGCATTTAGTGAGGTAAGCAAAATACTTCCAGCATATATTTGAAACTTCTGTATGGTACAGTACGGCTGCTAGATGCTTGTAGCCTCCTGTTTTGTAGTAGAGCTGAGATTTGCGGGGGAAGAGGGATTTGATTTTACTTTATGTATTCATAATACCATTTTAAAATACTGGAATTAAAAAAAAAAATAAATCTAGACCTATATTTATAAACAATTAAGGATACTAGTTTGTCTGGTATCCAAAATATGCTGCCTTTATTTAGCATTAATGAAGAACATGATCATCTTGTAGAACATCCCAACAGGGGAGTCACAACAGCTTCTTAGCAGAGAGTATTAGCAGTGAGCATGATCTGATTAACTCTGGCATTTCACTGGGTTATGGCAGTAGTGTTAAAGGAATGTGTTGAGGGAGTCTAATTGTTAAAGCTGCCATTTCTCTTGCCCCTTTCCTTCATCATGGTCACTGCAATCATGACTGAAACCTTTCATTAACCTTTCTCTATTTAATTCAATCTTTTGAGCTAATAGCATTAGAACATGAGATCTACAAAATGTGTGCCATTTTACAGAGAGAAGTGCCTCACCTCCCTGCTCTCTGTAGTTGGGCAAAAAGCTACAATACTTACTGGCTTGTTAAAAGCATGTTTTAAGGGCATGATATTAAGCAGGCTGGAGAGGTAAGCTTGCCATGTAAGACAGTCCTGGGTATTTTCCCCTTTCACAACCCAGATAAGCACTGACAAGCTGAGTGAGTCTTGTGCTGATGAAGGATGTAGAATTTGTGAAGCATTGCACCAGAAATACTAAGGCTAGGTGAGAGATGAAAGAAAAATCAGCTGGAGCACACAACATCATAAAGAGGTAGAGAGCCCAGTGCTGATGGGCTAGTCGAGAAACTCTATCTTCCTAACACTAACAAATGATGCAAAACAACTAACAAAGGCAGGCTTTCTGTCGCCAGTCTGCGACCTGCACAGAATCAGGTTCTACTACCAGCAGCTTGCTGACTTTGACATAAGGAGAGATTAGCAAAATCCTGAATATCGTTGGAAGGCTGGCAGGTTTTGTAGTAAAGGG
Organism: Megaceryle torquata; assembly: GCA_024611175.1. Lineage (NCBI taxonomy): Eukaryota > Metazoa > Chordata > Aves > Coraciiformes > Cerylidae > Megaceryle > Megaceryle torquata. Next base: position 3,275 of record JANIJG010014766.1, read on the forward strand.
ACCTCAACTAAACAAACTTGCTACTTTTTTTCTACCGATTTATACTGGTTAAATATCAGTAGTGTAGTGCCATCCCTTGGAATCTTCGCTACTCCTTATGGTAAAAGCCTTTCTAGGTCGTATAGCTGATATCTGAGTGCACCTGTCATGGAGCAAAGTGGAAGCATCAATAATCTACCACTGGCCAACTTTTGCCAGTATCCTTAACACCTCTAACCCAGATTTCAGGTCTTGCAAAAAAGCAGTGATGAACATGCAGTAGATGATTCATTTGTTTCCAAAAAAAGGAAACAAAAATCCAGGCTTATATATTTTGCAACCTTTAGCAGTTTTGCCATATGTTGCCATCAAAGTATATGTATATATAATGAGCAGAGGTCAAGGGAACCATCCATGTTCCTTTCTGTAGGCTCACAGTGGACTACTTCTATTCACTTCGGAGTGTATTCACTTGAGAAGGAGGCACTTAACAAGGTACAGGATGTTTTGTCCTAATTGCTGGTAAATATAATTACGCTGCATAAAGTTGTCATGATTTGAGCCTGCTCAACTGGTAGTATACGGTATATTCTGAAACAATGCAGCATCTGTATTTGAAATAAATATGATCTACTTCTGATCTAGAGGCAAGAAAGTACATAAATGGAATAGCTGAGTACAATCCAGTATAATATGGTGCAGGTGTCAATAATACATGAAAGACAAGAATCTGGAGGGTTTTGGAAATGGTGGGTAATTGATATCAAGCATATAGGTTTATGCAACATCATGAGTGAGCTGTGTGCAAATACCCAGGTTAAAACGTAACCCTTTTTAACAGCCAGCCGACCTAAAGCTGCCCCTGCTTCTCAGAGGTATAGACAGGGCCATACCTATCTGTGGGCTTGGAACTGTAGAAATAACAGATAAACATGGGCATCCAGTACCAGAAAGAACGGCATGTATTCTAGGCAGAGCAAGTGAGTGGGAATCACTTGGGAAATCTGCTCCTTAATTTGGCTATCAGGTCAATACATAGGTCTTCCCAGGCTGATACTTAATGACATCAAAAAAGTCTCAGCCTCTGACTCATGATCCTGATTAATTCCTGTTGTACCTTGAGCAAAATAAACTGGGAGTGAAAAAGAGTCATATCCTCATTTCAAGTAGGACTTGTGAAACTCTTTGCCATATGTAGGCATAGCAAGTTCTTGCCTTGCTATTTTCACAACATAAGGTTGTGAGATGCGCATCAGACCTTGGCATCTAACGAGACAGATTTCCTTACAATGAAGTGGAGAGACTCTAATGAATGGCTTTTGATACTTTGATACTCATAACTTTCTCTCATATGAATGTGTTAGGGGAAATGAAGGAACTCTGATTGACTTTACTGGGTCAGGGTTTTATTCACAGAGCAAATGAAAAACCCCAAACATTATGGAATTTGGTACAGCTGTAACAACAGTGCCCCATTGCTACCAAGACTGCTTTACAGGAGTTATCTGCACAAGGTAAGAAGTTAATGTAGACATCTGATAAAATCAGAACACTGTCACTGAATTTGGAAAGCGAAATCAAAGAGTGTTCAATCTAAACAAAGACAAAAGAAGGATGGTACTTAGAATGCCCATTGGAAGAAAAGAGCAAGCCATCATGCATTGTAAATCAATCACAGTGAGCAAGTTCATCTTCCAGAAGGCACAGCAGTTGCCAATACAATATGTGTAAATGACTGGAGAAAAGCTAGTGCTGTAATAACTAACATCAGTAGAAGCACTTTGATAGGGAATCAAAGAATGAGAGAAGTATCATCCCAGCACAACAAATGGTAGACTCAGATGAGAAAAAACACATGAAACCCTGACATTTTTGGTGAGCTCTCAGTGGATCGAGTACACAGTCAGGGCAGAAACAGCAAGGACATGTGGACTGATTTGCTTACCAGAGCCTGGTAGATAATTTCCATATTAAAATTTGAGTAACCATTTTTTTTTTGTGTGTTCTGGATGTTAACAGCGTGTATCTGAGTGGTGCTTTTTAATCACTATTTTCTCTGTAGTCTCTAGCCTAGCATCTGTGCCTAACCCTACGCTTCTGGAAGTTGTTGGTCAAGCTCCTATAGTATTAAGCAAGTATTAGTGATTTCTCAGAGCTGTACTGAGCTGTTTCAGTTAACATCTCATATGTCAAATAATGCCATTTGTGATGGTCAATTTATATTGCTAGCTGCCTACTGGCAAATGTATTCAGACCACTAGTCCATCTTAGAAGCCTTGAAAAAGAAAATATTTTTTAGCATCCTTCCCTATCAGCCCTTCTAGATTTTCTATTTGTTTCTGAATAATAACAGAAATAGCAAAGTATTGTTTTTCTATAGAGCTATAATGGCATGAGTTGGACATCTCTGTTCTGAAATCACCTGGCTTTGGGGCTTTAAGTAGGACCTTTAACATTGTTATTTGTGTTTAATTTTACATAGCATTGAAGCATTACCTTGCCCTGAGCAGTGGAAGACACTGCTATCCTTTCCAGTAGCCACTTTTTAGCACCCTGTCCTTGACTTCATAATCCTCAAATACCAAGCTTAGAAATCTGCTTCTGGCAGAACAAGATCTCTTCATCTTTGGGGTCACGTTCCAGGCTTTTGTTCAGTCACAAGTTCGGTTTGGATTTATCTTCAGTATGTCTTCTTGAATATTCAAAAAATCATCAGCTAGTCTAATTTGTTTTTTCTGAAGTCATGTAAAAGACTGATTTGCTTTGACAGGTGGATCAGAAACAGAATTGGAGCTATTTTATCTGGACCTAATTAAACAACCTTCATTACTGGCAGGTATGTGTTTGTGATGACTAGAAATTAGCTTGATTGGAATTAAAACTCAAAATATAAGTCATTGAATTGAGTTGTTGTTTTATTTTTTTTTAAATATCATTTAAAAATATATCTGTGAAATACATTTTTAAATGTGGCAAGTGCATGTCTAAATTTTAAATATCTCATCATGCCCAATTCCATTTTGTATTTTATGTTAATGGAACTTGTCAGAGATATTCATGAGGATATTGCCAACACTTATAAAATGGCATCACACTAGTTCAGAACTATGAGACTTTAATAAAACATTTGCAACAGGCACAGAATTTCTGCAGCATTTTGTATGGTGTATTTGGGGTGAATTTCAGTCATGCAAATGGGGGCCAGCATGACTCAGATATGATGCTTATACCCTCAAAGAGATTTTTAGTGGGTCTTAAAGTGACACATGTATGTTGGTCCTCCTTTACCTTCACAGAGCCTATTTATTTCCAACTGGTAAAATAAACTCTAAGAGAATCTTCTCTCACTGCTCACTGCAACTCCAGCCTGTGGAATAGATGTCACACCTCCTCAATGTCACTTGAATGGCATGCTAAATTCATTAGATCCTAAGATATGTTCTGTCTGTCCTATTTGCCTTCTCCTGTGGTGAAACCAGGCATAACATCTTCAATGACCCTGACTATTCACCCAGTCCAAATATGCTGCCTGGGGGTTTCAACACCTACCGTATAAAAACAAAGCGTACACATACAGATCCATACTATTGAGGTACTTGAGTGCATATTGCACTGTTAAGCACTTTTATATCAGAGTTTTCGATGGCTGCCCTGATTATGGAGAGTTTAGGGCAAGGCATCTTGGAAGGGATTTTTCAGAGCAATTGAAACATTGGTCTGAGTGAGTATTGAACAGTTGGTTCAACAGATTTTGATATGGATATGATGTAACTGTAAAAGAGGAAAGTATTGTGGAGAGGAGAGAAGAGTATCATGGTGAACTAGACAACAAAATAAATACACCTTTATTCCAAATAAAAAATAATAGTGGAGTAATGTTATCTATACCAAATAGAAATATTGTATGTTTATCTCAGTTTCATGGATCTAAAGAGGTGCAAAGTGTGTTTGAAGTCAAAATGATATTTCTGAAAGGCATTTTGCATTCATCCCTATAGGTAAGAGATGTGAAAAAGCCTGTATTAGAAAGGCAGCTCCTTGGGACAGGATATCTGAGGAAGTTCAAGCTATTCTGGTCACTGTCAACACTAATATAAGTAGAGAATATTCTCCCTTTCAGCCATAGATGGTGGCAGGCAAATAGGACTGTGTTTTGCTAATTACACCCTTAAAAATGTGTCATGTAGAGGAACGCGGCACTCGTGCCAGTTACATGAACAGGAAATATAATTCATCCTTCTGAAGGACAGAAATGCATATATGTAAATCCTTAGGTTCTCTTTAGCTCAGGAGAGGTATTAAACACGCCCATAAAACCAAAGATTGACTCTATGAATCCATAGTGCAATTCTGCTGGACAAAATTAAGTCCACGTTACCAATTTAAAAAAAGCATATTACCATATTAACAAAGCATTCAACTTTGAATTTCCAAAATATATCTAATTAAAAGTCCCAGGATGAGAGTACATAATAATGCAAGAGGCTACATCTTAAATCAAACATGTGAACAACTAAAATATAGCAATAAATGTCCTCCTCCTTCCTCAGTCAGTGACTACACTGTCAGAATAACCCCCAAAGAGCTGAAATTTCTGCTGACTTTTCCACCTCTTCCCAAGAAGAGCTTCTTGTCTGAGATGAGTATACATATCAGTCAATCCCAAACTGTCGGATAGCTCCTACTAATACAATGATTTCTCTGTATAACTTCTTATGCATGTTTATCTCCATTTCACGGGCATAAAATGCCTCAAAGTGTGTTAGAAGTCCAAATGATATTTTTTATGCAAGGTCTTTATAGGGTTGTCTGTAAAGCACTGTATAAACTGCAAACCATTTCCCCTCAGAGAACGTTTGGACTGTGAAAGTCCAGCAACTGCCATCAGTAGCAATTATGTGTGGATAAAATATAACTTCAGAACATGCTTCTGTAGGTAAATTAGAAATGCCAAGGGTAAAGCACTACCACAAATGCAAAATGAGAGGAGGCAGTGTGGTCGTGAAATGTGCTCATCTAGGCAACAGCCTTGGATTTTGTTTTTGTTGCTATTGCTGGATAATCTGGGGAATTTGTGTCATCTGTGTGGTTCCATTCTCTTTCAATACGAAAGAGAGGCATACCTGGTTGCTTTTGTAAAGTGCTTTGAGATCTGTATGTGTGCACTATCATTATATTTAACATACTGATGATAAGAAGCAGCAATGCCTACTCTGGAATGCACATTCTTTTTCCATAGTTTATTGGAAACTTAATGTGCTTACACATCCTTGTTGGGATGTGAAGGAAGGTATTTCTCATAACATTTTGCTATGTTGACTTTGCAAAACTCCTAAAATTTAATTGTATTCTCTTACACATTGGTCAGTGCCTGTGAACCTTATTCAGTAACGACTTGTGCACTAGTTAACAGGTAATTCATTTAGAAAGAGAAGTGAAACAAACCAACAAAGAGTGCATATATCATTAGTTTCATCCCTTAGATATTTCTTTTCCCATATGCATTTGTCTAACTGTACCAGGCTATGATCAATGTGCAGAGCATGAAAACAGACAAAACCAGCTGAAAAAGCAACTTGTGCCTCTTTAAGAAAAAAGGGAAAACTTTTCCAATTGATTTAGTGCTTCATAAATTAGCCTAGGGACAGCTTTAAATTGTGCTCTTATTATGCATACAGGATTCTACTCATCTAATAATTTTGCTATTCAACGAAAAAAAAAAAAATTTGAGTAGCAACCAAACATGCCATAAAAATACTCTATCCACATTCTGCAAAGAGTGAAAATGTAAATGAATGGATTGAAAATGTCCCCAATATGATTTCTCTCTTGTTGACTTTCCAATTTAATTTTTCATGGGGAAAAAGATGTACTGGGAAATAGAATGCATGATCTACAAGTAGGAGTTTAGGGAAGTCATTATGTGCCCATTAGTTATGTGCATTTATTAAATCTGTCTGGTAAAATTAAGGAAGCTAAAATTTTATGTATTTCTTTCTATCTTCTAGTGTTCCTTGTGTGTTGTGTATGCCAGTCAGCATTTAAGACAAGCTAATTAGCTGACCGTACCAGAGAACAGAAGCCTTGAACTGCGAAGGATATACCCACTGAAGAAGCTCTCCTGAGATTCTGTAGTTGTGGTCCCTGGGTAAGTTTGGGATTCTGTCCATTTTCATTTAAAAATCAGTGTTTTATGAGTAGCTTTCAAAAACTATAGGAAAAATAAAAAACTACATTCTCAGCATTTTCATTCAACCTATAGGAAATCCTTCAGGCTGTCCTGGAAATGGGCACTGAATCTGTCTGCAGTCATGGTGTTTGGCCAGTGCATCATCCTCCAAGAGCCTTTACTGTGGCTATAAAACCACTTATTCATCCCCTAAGTCCCATGGTGGTGAGAATATTTATTTACTTAGATATTATCTTAATCAAAGCAAAGCCAGAAGAGCTCCTTAGAATGCTTATCTTGGCCTGACTCTATCCAGTAAGGGCCTTAGGGTTTTTAATAAGTATCCAAAACTCTTACATTAACCAGTTCTTCCAGTTTAAACTTACTGATATCCATGGGAGATACCAGGATTTGCATCTTAATTTTTTCACTGGCCAAGAAAGGAATACAAATACTATCAGTAATAGATGGGATTGGGAACTTCTGCTAATACTGCTCTTGCTTTCTGTGTGTCTGCTTTCTATTACGGTAGCATCCAAATGTGATTAATGAGCACAAGGAAAGAGAAATCAATGGACAAGCAAACATTTGCTTGTCATAGGCCACTTGATTCACCCTGAGATGGTAGAATTTAAACTTAATAGGGTTAGAAGTAAATTTTCTTTTAAAAGAATGCTCCAAAGATCCTAGGTGTGGATGCCTCAGTCTTTCCTTGGTCATCTGTCTGAAGATTTGGTAAAAGGGCTTTATGAGTATAAATGTGTGTTACTCACAGTCTGGAAAGAAAGCATCAGTGAGGTTACACATAAGATAGCACAGATTCTGTCAGAAGCTGACACTTCTAGGCCCCTGTCCCTGCAGGCTAGAAGGAACCAAATGAAAGCAGCCATGATAGTAGAGGCTGATGTCATAACAGCATGGAGCTATTGCCAAACCTGGAAACATTCCCCAAATGTTTCACATATTCTAATGGAAAAAAAAACCCAAACAAAACAACATTTATAGTCTTTCTGGAATGTGTTAGCAGCAGCAACAACAATCTGGTTCAAAACCCAAAATATTCCTCAGGAATTTAGCAAACCCATCAATCTAACCCTCTTCTGTGTGAACTAGTTAAAATAAAATGCTTTTACTGACTGTCCTTAGTGGGCAATAGTTACCTTCCTACAAGCACTGACTAAGCAAAGGACAAAGAACACACAGAAGAATCTTTGAAAGAAAGCAACTTTAGTTTTGGCTGTCACAGCCTTAGTTTTTATGAATAGCAGGTTAAAATCCTACCTCACAGTCCCAGAAGTGCCTTTTTGGTCTTTTGCACTTTTTTTTTTTTTTTTCTAAGAGAAGGTGGCAAATGATGGACAAATTATTGTTGATACCCTGTTTCCCTTCCCTTCCCTGTATTTCTTGTGCAGTTCATCTGTGTTTTATGAAGTCAGAAAGTTTACAAGTGAAGTTTCAACCCTGTCTTGTAGGTTTTATGGCTTGCAAGGGAAAGCATTATATATCCTTTCCATCTACCTTCCTCAAGCTTCAGTGCGTCTCTGGGGTGCCACTCCCTTTGGTTGGGATGGGCAGGGTAGTTACATAGCTGACAGCCTTGCTTTTGCTCTGCAGAGCATGTCTTGATGTTGTTGCTGCTCCTTCTGTGTTTTCCTCATGATGTTGCCTGTATTTTCTAAAAATCTGGCCTCACTGTGTTAGTGATTTCATCAAGCATTTGCTAGTTTTGCTATTTCTGCTGCCCACACTGCCTTATTCTTATGCCTTGTGGCCCCAGTAAATGGCTGCTGTGTGGCATGGTCAGAATGATATAGGAGAAGCTTTGTGAGCAATAATGAATAACTGGGTTTCTTAGGGGTTGTTCTGGCTACCAGCCTATAGACATTCTCCCTTTCTTTGTCCCAAAGGATGTTTAAGAAGTTTAAACAGAGTAGAAAAGCCTTAATGAGCAATATTGAGAAAGACTTGCCTCTGAGGATCTTATATTGCCTGGAAAGAGGGAGACCTAAGTTCAGTCATTGCTCCAAGTCAGACAGGGGAATTGACAGTGTCCTTTGTATTACAGCAATGGCTACATTTTTCAGGCCGAGTGGCAGCAACATGGAATCTGAAGCTTGTTGTGTTTGCTGTGGGGTTGTCAGTGCTTTACAGACACCTATCTGATGAACTCTGTTGAGGTCATGGATAGCTGTCTAATTTTTGAAGGCTGTCAGGTCTAAGTGTGGATCAGTCACCAAGCTGCTTCACATGGTCCTGTTAAAGCAGGAGCCTTGCTACCAGTAAAAATTATGGGGCCTTTGTGAAGGTATTACAGAAAAACCCAGCAATTTTAAAGAATCCTAATGGCTCTTAAAGAATCTATTTAAGAATCTAAATCACTTTTACCCTCAAAGTGTGATGCCAATAACCAAGAACTTCCTGTTCTTACCTGATGTCTACTTGGCAGTCTGAAAACTCTGAAATGCTCCTCAAAGGGTCTCATCACTAAAAGATGCAGAATTCTAAGGAATAAAATTTTACAGTTTCTTCTACCCATTTTTGTAAGATCTAAGGCTGGACATGAAACACAGGCCAAAGGATTTCTCCGAATTAATTCCTCCTTCAAGTCCAATAGATGTGTTAAAACTAGGATGCCATCCAAACCACAGTCCACCTTTGCTCTGAATGATCGGTACTGTGATGCTCAGTTGCCTGAGGGACAGAAGACAATATAGTAAGGATTCTGATAATGTAGATTCTGTCTGAAAATGAAGGACTTTGATGAAAATACAGTTAGCTGTATGCATTAGGTTTACGGTGGTATTTTTATCAAGTGACATAAAATTCAAAGACATTTGGGAGTATTTTCCAAAGATAATTGACTATTTAGCAAACGAAGTTAGAAAAAGGTCTCCTGCCATAGTTCAGACACATGACTCACTGCTAGCATCCACTTTCCCTGGAGTAACAGGAATCAGGGAATGCAGAATGCTGTTTAGAGTGCTACATGAATGACTTCATATCTAGTGACATGACGTCCTGAGCAGCAGTATGAGAGCAGTATATGCTGCAAAGTGTCTTGTAGCTTTTTTTTTTTTTTTTTTTTTTCTGCCAGGGCATCAGAATTAACTATTCTAAAATTCAATAAAAATCAGATAAGGAAAAAAAAGGAAAAAAAAAAGCGGGGGGGGGGGGAGGGGCAAGGGGGGTATAAATTTCTACAGTTGAAAGAATAAATCCCAACAGATAGCACTGAATTTTACCTTTTCTGAACGTGTAAAAGGCAATAAAATCTTCTGATTATAGAAACACAAAGGAGATTCTCTGGGTAGAGATGATGGTAAGTACATCTGGTATGAACTCTGTGGTTGGACCTTCAGGGGTGCCCGTGTAGCATTCAGATACCTGGAAGAGGCGAAACTCTTCGAGTAAAGTCTTTTAAGTTATTCAGTCAGTGGCTAGCATGCAATGACTTCCAAGGCACAATGAATATTAGCTCTGTTTGCTGCAGTTCATTGGACTAGTTCTGAGAGAATACAGAACGTTTCATGTGATGGTTTGAAAGTCTGCCTGTTGCAGACATGACATTACTAAATTAAAAAGTAACCTCTTTCTTTCCATTTCATGCAGGTATAGGCCAAAATTCCCTTTCCTGTAAATATATCCAATCAAAATGATGGCACTGAATAATTAAAAAGCCCAGCTCCATATGTAATTAATTTGCATCCCAAATACCTGACTAAGTCTTTGCAGGTAATTGGTAGTTGGGTAATCTGCCTATTAATTTCTCCATTTCTATCCAGTCTCTATTTAATAATCAATAGTCCTCTTTCCTAATGAGGAAATGGCCTTGGCATCTTGGCCTTTGTGCAGTGTTAAAATAACATTGATCGTTATCATTATCATACGTCCTTGATATACTGTATAAGAGCAAGGATATCAAGGTTATCAGACTTACAGTACAGGAACACTTGGATAAATGAAGCTGGATAAATAATTGTGATCGGCCAAAGAAACATACATGGTTTTCTGGGAGAAAATGTTTGAGAGGGAAGGAATACAATGTTGTATCTCCAAATCTAAATAGAAGACAATCTCCCCCAAGATAATGTGGAAGACATACAAAGGCATTCAGAAGCACTCCATATCATAGAGTCAGGCTGGAGACAGGGTTATGTTTCTCCTCATTGTCCTGGACATCTCCAAAGAAAAGATCATGCCCTGTAGTTGGATACTCCCAGTGGTCTGTGATCAGGGTGAACACTTACCAGTTTTAGTAAGAGAGGAAGTCTGTGGATAGCACATCAACTATAGTAACTCAGTGTTCTTTTATTTTACTTTTTTCTCTTAGCCTCCTCCTATTAGTAGACCTTCAAAACTTTTATCTATTGCAGCAGCTTCTTTTTTTCCTGACAGAAATCAAAATATTAATCGGGTCCTGTTGGACTCTTTAAGTAGAACTTGAGGACCATTTTTTATCAATGACATCCTACAGACCAGAGCATGGTATATTTTTGGATCTTTTGACTAAGGTATAATGTCTAATTTCAAAAATAATGGTACTGTAGATCTTATTTTATGATTCTTCCATAATAAGATCTTTTTTCTGCTTCCAGAATTTATACTCTGCTATTAAATAAGGAAAATCTTTTGTACAGTAGGTGTAAAATTACATCACTGTCAAGCCATTATTTAAAAAAGAAAAAATTCAGGGATCCTGCGCTAAGATTGAAAATCAGAAATGAGTTACATTTAAAAGGTCTACTGCACAATGATGGTACCCACTGGCAAGTCTTCCATAGCAATCTACCGTAGCCCTAATTTTGTTTGGTGTGGTGAACTTCATTGACATTTTCCTGTTTTGAATGTCAATTACAAAAAGCAAGGTTTCTGGAAATGACACTAAAACAAGGACTTCTGAATTGGTTGAAATAGGTTATGGGAATTCATGCCTTTGTTTGGAACATAAACAAAACCTCCAAGTACCATTTGTTTTCTATCTATTAAATACATATATGAGGAATGTATACAGATTTGATTTTTTTTTTTTTTTTAAAAGAATTGGTAGATATGTTTATAATTATCAGCACAGGTTATGTACCTCGGGAGTAAGCAGAGTGTGTGTAACCTGTACTAGCTCCTGTCTTGCAACGTGACCCGTGGGTGAAGTGAGTGGGGGAGACCTTGGCTGCCTGGGTAATGGGTGCCTGGCCACTGAAGATTATGATTTTTGAGATCCCAAATCCAAGGTATAGCATTTTAAATTTATGTTCACTTATTTGTATTTATAAAATGCAACTTGCAGTTTAAAAATATTGAAGTGATTTTTATTAAGTGTGCACAAGAACATCTTGTACGTGGGCTGAGTTAGCTCACCGTGTTTCTCTCCATGTACGTGTGGTGCCCCCCTGTAGAAAAGAGTTACAGTAGCTATAGGATGTGTTCCTTTACTGACTGTCATAAGAGGCACAGATTGCTAAATAATTCTCATTAGATTATTTTTAGACTCCCAAATATTCCATTTATAGCTTTAATATTTTAAAATAGCATTTTATAAAAGTTTGGACACTCGGAAAGTGTTTAATGTTAAAGTCTAAGGCACTTGAGCTTCTTCATTCGGACATTATTTTGATTTTCAAGAGTGAATAAATAACAAGACTCTTAGCACTTGGTTTTGTGCCTTCTCGGTACTGTTTATAAGTGGATTGAGAGCAGCTATTATTATCTTTATAAATATTTGGCACTGCGTGGCCTTGATATGCAATTGTGTCCGTTCAAAGAATGTCTTGTGAACAAAGGAACTGTTCTCAGGGCATGAATGTTATCCTGAAGCAACTAAAGGATACAAGCCTTGTCACTTCTTGTCTCATTTTCATTAAGAAAATCATGTGGTTTAGCTTTAGGGGGGTGATGAATCAACCATGTGACTAAAGGCAGGTGGCCATCTTAAAGCAGCTTTTATCCCTAGTAAAAATAACAATTAAAAGGAAGGGTGGGCGGGAGTGTGTACGTGTGTGCATGTGTGTATGGGGGGGTGTTCAGCTTCACAAAATGTTTGCTCACTGGGCTGCCACGAAGTAAATATTTTCACAAATATATTATTTACTACAAGGGAAGCTTTTGCTGGAGAAGCCAGATAAATGTGCTTGCTATGGGAGCTTTATGGCCACTACAGGCCCAACTGTCATTCCTTCGGTACTTCCTGTCAGTCTGACTAAACTCTGTCATCCTTCAACCCAGTTTAAATTAACAGGTAATTTGTAAATGTCACTTCAGGTTAGGCCGCTCATTTTGTTTCTACTCTACCAATGCAAAGTCTAGGACTAATTTTTCTTGTCTTCTTTTAATAGGATTTTCATTTATAAATAGAATTATGTTCTGAAAATAAATTACAGTAAGTGATGCACAGAACTGGTAGCAGCAGCACTTTCATAGAATTTCAAGCACCTACATCAGAAGAGATTAATAAAAACACTTCAAAGGCTAAATTCTATTTAAGCAGAAGACAGCTTTTGGTTAATATTTAATCTGAGTAACTGAGATCTTGGTTGAAAATATAATTTTTTAATATCTAAATTAATTTGCAAAACAAAACCATTAATTTTGCCTGAGAGCTTTCATAGTGCGAAAGTTTCAGTAATTTATTTGGAAAAAAGAAGTTAAAAATGTAATTCTGTAGTAAAAGTCCCTATTTTAATATGGAATTTATTTCTAATGCAATATATTATATTTGATCAGTGGTACCGCTTTAAGTCTATACTTTTTTAATGGTGCTAATGCGTTGTATTGAATAAGGAAAAGAATCAGACTTTTCATTAGAGTTTCTAATTTGTCTAAGAGATTACTTTTAGCTTTGATATTAGCTAATAAACATCACCCATTTCTTTAAAGCTACTATACGATTGAAAAAAAGTACCATTTCATTATAATATAGGCATGCATGATAAGAGTTAGTATAATATTTTTCACTGACATGGGTTTTGAAGTGTTGTAGTTACCTTATACGTTTTGGTTGTTACCTCCTTGCAATCTCATACCTAAGTGAGCTGGGGGAGCTGTTTGCATAGTGAGACTCCTGTGCCTTTCTTCTGCTTTCTGGTGGTAGGAGGCATCTTCTCTTCACCTCTCAAGGAACTCTTGCATCTTTACAGCAGAAAGAGAGACTCACTTCATTTGTGGAAATGAATCTCAACACCTTTTTGTCATTGTAAAAGTTTTCTAGACTCTGGCAGGGGCATGACTGTGCCCTCATAGTAAAAGCCATTCTCTAATCCTTTCTTTTGGCTTCAGTAGTAGCCAAACTCAGCTGCTGGGGAGTGCCGGCCAAGATCCACTTCTTGTCTTTCACTAACCTCTCTCCATGTTCATTTTATTCTCTTCTGCTGTCACCCCATTTGCTTCTTTTCTGCACACTTTCACTCCTGTTATTTTTCCTCTCATTCTTTACGTTAAAGCATTTGTCTGGATTTTTTGTGACCCTTTTTATTCTTGTTGGTTCTGTTTCTGATTTCTTCCAACAAGTCTCTTTTAATATTCCATCAGTACCCAGAAGTGTTCAGTAGTAGTTGCACAGGTATTTTGTATGAGATACGTAACAGCCAGGGGATCTGGAAGACAAAGGTATTCACTGTACCATAGTGAAGTAGTTGCAGAGATTCTTCTCCCTGCCTTGGTGAGTGGAAATTCAAGAACCATAGCAAAGAGGTTTGGGACTGGACCACCAGTGATGAATGATTACAATGGCTGCTGCTCTGGTAATTAATATATAAGAGACATCTACATGGGAGACGGCAGTATCATATGACACAAGTTAACTCTCCTTTAAAGGAGAGTTGGATGCTTTAAGCTGGTTTCATTGTAATTGTGCTTTAAGGCTGCAGTCAGACAACATCTGTATTATTTAAAATCTCATGTCTGGATCCTAGTTAAACCTGTAAGCACATCGTAAATTTATTTAGACTGTTATTGTAAAGGCTACTTCAGACGGTTTAAAAATGACATTTTTAGTGACATTAGCAGTATCAGAGCCCAGTATCAAATACTGAAAGAGCAATTCTCATTGTGTGTTAAGACTGACTTTTTATCAGAAACATAACTTTTCTGTGTAAATATTAACTGTTTTGTTTAAACATTAAAGGTCTTACTTTATTCTGAATGTTAAATTAGCATTAGTATGGGAAGAGTCTAGGACTTGAAAAGAGAGCCATGATGTATTAAGTACTAACTGAAGTTCCCCCACCCTGATTCACAATAATTAGTAGGAATGCATGTCTAGTTGGAATGTCGATTATTTTCTTGTGCTTTAGTGGATTTTAGCTGTAAACGCAGCATCAGTCTGATTTTCCACATAACTTACCTTGACACGGTTTCACAAACTGATCAACTCAGTTTTGTTACATTTTCCCACCGCATGGCATACAAAAGATTTTGTGGCAAAGAAGAAATAAGCTTGGATCTTCTCTGTATGGCCTAATGTGAGTTGGTATGAGGGAATATGATGAAACTTAGGAAACTGACCTTCATGTGAACCAACTGCTGGTGTTCATGAAATTCGAACTAAGACTTGGTTCTAGGAAGGCTGTGAAAGAGGTAATATTCTGAAATGCTGACAAAAAGGAATCCACTGTGAAATAAACGCCTGTCTGCCTGTCTGACCGTCAGAATTAAAGCAGAGAAGTAGAAATTTATTGCCACCTGTCCCAGAGACAAATATGCGAGATAGATGTGCACTGCTTTCTCCAGATGACATCTGGAGGAGCACTTATTGTCTATCAAAGTTATTGCAAAAAGAACTGCTGTGTCAGTTGCCCTAATTCCACTTGAATACATGGAGATTCTTTCAGCAATTACCTGAGCAGTACTTTGGATGATTCTTTGAGGTGTTTGTGTTCACTCTACATCAAAAAATTCACAGAAAGCGAGGCAAGTTGCACATTTCTCTTTTAATCAGAATAGTTTTTCCCATTTTTTGTCTCACTTTTAGTTTGCTTGAGATGGTCAAATGTGTAGGTACTTGACATTTATTGCAGGGAGAAAATTCTATGGAGGTCTATGAGGCCATTGCAAAAGTCATTACTAGGACACAGGAGTCCCTGGATGTAGTTCCCAGTATTCCTAAAAGTGCACCAATATTGAATCTTTATTGGCCTCAATCCTTCATTTTACAGGCAAGAGAGTAAGCAAAAATTCTGAAAATCATCTCTGCATTTTTACTAATTTAATTTACTTTTTTTTTATGTCTAATTCTTTTTCTTTCCACGATAAATTGTCGAGGTTGATATGTCTCGTGATGCAGAAGATGTAAATGCTCCCAAGAAGTGCCATCCCACAGCCCAGCAGGTAATTTTACATGTAGCCTGCGTTTTCAAAACTGGATCACACTGTATGAGTTGCACTTTGTTTATCAGCTCTTGACTGAGAGCTAGAGGAACTGGAGGTAATGTTTTTAGCTACAGATTATGCCATCCACTATCCCAACATCTACCTAGCTGTATCTTGGTGGGAGATAGAGAGGCACGTTGCCCTCAGATAGATGTCTATGCTAATCAAAGACCGTGATACCTGAGTTTGGGATTTTTGAAGCACAGCATTGCACAACTCATTGTATTGACTATTTCTAACACTTTTTGATATGATAGGTTAGTCTTTCAAATATCAAATTAGTGATAATTTCATTTAATCTCATACTTCAGAGTATGTACTCTTTTTAGAGAATCAGCCTAAAAATTTGAAATTACTGGCCTTGGGCTGAAGCTTCAGCTTAGTATTAGGACCAAATGATAACTTCAATATGCAATGATAATAATGAATATTGGCTTCATCTTATTTTATATGAGTTTCCCAACACTGTCTTTTAGGCATTTCAATTTCTGCAGTCCAAACAGAATCCTTCTGGGCTGACTTGCAACATGCTTGAAAGGAGCAGTTATTCCACCCTAAGGAAAACATAGGCTGAGATTCTCTCAAATTTGCAATCTAGTATTGGGGAGATTTGAAGTATTAGGTTTAGCAAATAACTAACAGTTGAGACAGATGAGGGCAATCTTCCTCAAAGCTGTTGTGTTAGACGGAGACAAGACTGCATCCATGTACAAATGAAAAGTTTATCTTTGCAAGCAGGAATGCTATACTTTGACTATTTTTCAATTAAAAGCTGGATTCCTTAGTGCATTGAATCTGTCACAGTGAAAAATGTAGGCTGATTGTTAATAATACTGCTCTATAATTATTACTATTATACAGTCCAGATACCTCATGAGGGCATGATCCCCTGATTCTATTTGGTTCTGTATAGACCGTAGAAGAAGTAATTCCTGAGACGTAAGGTGGATAAGCTAAGTATAAGAGTCATGCAAGTAGATTCAAGAAGCTTTTCTGTTGTGATTATTGATGGTGTTGCTGAAAGCAATCTGTCACGGTGAGAGCTACCCCCTTTTACCCTTACACTGCATGCTCGTTTTCTCACTTTGACATATTAGGTGTTGAATGGCTAAAAGTGAGCTTTCTTGTTAAAGAATGTTTGCAATATTAAATCAAGATGATTTTTCAATATTCAAAAAAACCCCTTTTACAATATTTTCTTAAATTTGTAGAGAGTTTAAGAAAAAAAATACAACACAAGATTATAGAAATATATTGCCTTCTTCAAAACAGAGAATTACAAAAATCTTCTGCAGAATACTTGTAATGTAATTTTGGAGTGAAATAATTACTTGGAGGTGTCTGTGGTACAAAGTTTATCCTCTTTTCCCCAGGGACATATAATTACGAATTGAAGAGGACAAGAAATTGGTATAGACAGGTTTTCTCCCACAGCATACACCCCCTTTAGTGGACTTATGACAAGTGAATGCTTGTAATAGGAGACAAAATCCAAGTTTAAATGTTTCTTCTCCAGCCAGATGACTCATAAAAGTGTAAAAATATGTCTCTTTGTCAGGCCATCCATTTGTGAGAGACATCAGTTGACACTCTTGCTGTATTAGCCACAACCTAGACAGCAAGTAACCATTATAGGTCCTTTCAGTTGCTTATTTAAATAGTTAGATTGAAAAATTACATTTTGTTTCAGAAGTTTGCTGAAAGTGTTCTGCTATTTCAGGGAATAAAATGTGGGGAAACATGTTGCTTTTTTTCTGTATTCATTACTTTAAGTTACTGTCTTGCTGAGAAGCTCTGGGGCTCCCATGGAATGAGCACAGACTTGCCATTCAGCAGCATTGATAAGCATGTCAGGGTGTGGTTTTCATTGTCATCATGAAGGAAGCATAAAAGTTTGGCTAATTCATTATCTGCTATAAAAAAATATCCAGGCACTCTGCTTACTTGTTTCAGGGAGAGTCGTGAGACTTCAGCAGTTAAATTCTTCTTTTTTTTTTAATCCCGTGGCAAGATTTGATCTCTCTTTCCTGGGTTGCATCACTGAGTATCGGGATCGCATCCCAAGAGAGCACCAATATTCCTTCCTTCCCCAGAGCTGCTGAAGCAGAGCAGGATTTTCCTGCAGCGATGCTGCCAGCATCAAAACATGGGCACTTAGGCACTCAAACACCAAAACTGAGAGTGAGAATGAACTTTCCAGTTATCCAGTGCCCTTGTGCTGTATCCTGGAACCCCACTTCATTTCAATATGAAGAGGGTAGAAGTAATTTATTAAGTTTGGTATAGGAGCTGGGAGAAAATGACAAGAAAAGGGTGGGATGATGAGACTAGAGTGAGGAAGAGTAAATAGCAGAAATACGCCTGCTTGACAAGGAGAGGAGACAGTAGTTCAGTTAAGGACGCTGGCAATTTAATGTTGTCCTGGAGATCTGGATTCTTATCTTATGTCTGTTAAACTGGAGAAATCTTTTTAAGCACCAGAGCAACTGAGGACTATAGTAAACAAAACCTGTATACTCCTCTTCAGCTGAGAAGCCCTGAGGCAGGGGAAGCTGGAAGGAAGAGCAAAGGAGAGTCAGCTCTGCCGTGGGCTGTTACCAGCCTGAGACATGCTGGGTTTTGCACATATTTTACTATGTTTGAACGTCATTTCTGCTAACAGTGACTTGTGTCCTTAAAGGATGACAGAACCTAGAAACTGGAGGATCATTATTGAGACAGTGTACAGAAGCTTGAGCCTCCTGGTTGTCTGGATATGCCTATGTGGGAGAGGAGGGACAGGGAGAAAATGGTTACCCTCATCTAGAGCAAGATCTGGCCCAGGAGTGCTCATATGAAAAGGACTCCAAGAAAGTGTGTGCTGTAGCACTGTCAGGGAGGTGAGGATCAGCGCGGGCCAGAGCCGGCGGGGAGGTGGTGCAGGCTTGGCGCTGTCAGGAGCCAGGCAGCTGGGGCAGCTGGCAGAAGCAATCCACACCCTGGCTTGATGCAGCCTGAGCTAGGCCTTGGTACTCAGCAAGAACTGAGTTATTTCAAGCTGCACGCTGGAGGGGAAGGGAACCTGCTGGCCCCATGTGGACTCCTGGAGGAAAAGAGTGCAAGATGTAAAGTTACAGTTTTATGAATCAGTCATTCCCTCCTTATCTACATGGGCATAGTTCTCTGTTCTACCTTTACAGAAAATATGGGTTGTTAAACTGCTGCTTTGCAGGTGAAGTAATTAGGTTTCTGGTTTTAGCGCTAGAAAACTTAGTGTAATTATCTCTAGGTTCCTCATGATGGCTTGAGTTTTTGTTGTAATTCCCATAAATTTAAACGCAACCCTTGCTGCTACCAATGGCAACAGTATTACACTTGTGTCAGCTGACCCAGAATAAGTGTATTTTCATTACCCCACAGAGGTATGCTCTGATTTAGTGAAGTGCTTCATAACTAGAATAGGTCAATAGGAAGTACACTTGAACAAATACAGCATTGCATATTGCTTAATAGTAAGGAGAAACAGTGTTAGGCATCTCAGAAGAACCCAAGATGAGCAGATATTTTTAACCTTATTAGCTCTGTGCCTCAGCTTCCCACTTGTAAAATGGTTTACAATTAAATGAACCAAAGGGATGTTCTGAAAATAAATTCATTACTGTTTGAGAAATATTCAGATACTACACCATGGAGGGTAACAGACTATCCCACAAGTAAATGAATATTCTTTGTTTTGTAAAATACAGTTTGAAGAGAGTGTGCACTGAGGAAGATGGGGGACCACTCTCTGAAAAGTGAGGACAACAAAAATATTGAATAACTACCTTGCTCCTTTGTTTAGCACCATCTACCTACTGAAGTGAGTATTTCATGGGGGGGAAAATTAATAATGTAATCATATAATTTAAAACCATCTTGTAAATCATGGATTTAAGGGGGATGAATTAAGATTATAGGAGTGTTAATGCTACCTTAATTGCTGACATGGTGAGCCATCTTGCTTCTTACATTGCTTAACTTTGCTTGACCCTGCAACAGCAGTCCTCTAATCTAGTGTGGGCTTTTTTAATAGAATAATATATGTTTATATATATATGTATATTCTTCAAAGTCAAGTTTCCAATTGAAATGATCTCCAGGAGGAGTCCTTTCAGCACTTCTGGGTATTGAAACAGCTTAAAAAAATTCTGAAGCAGCCTTTGAAAAAACTGAAAACAAAAAGAAAAAAAAAATTTTAAAATCAGTTAATTCTGATACTTGGAAGTAATTTTCAGTGTCACACCCAGGAATTTCAGGGGTGGAACAGCTATTACTGCTAACGGTAGCTGTCTTGCCTAATCCACATTGCACTGGATATTTCTGCAAATCTAAATATATAAAGTGCACCAGGTGCTCTTTACAAATCACTTACTAGGGGCTATTTGTAGTACTTGTCAAAATCTTCTGGTAGAAAAACTACTCTTAAGAATATACTGTCATGGTAAGTATTATATGTATAAATATATGTATTGGCTGTGCACCCAGCATCCATAAGAAAGGAAGAAACAAGAAAAAAATGGTTATTTTTTTTTTCCCTGAACTGCTCTTAGTCTGTAGCAGGAACTTCAGTATTTTCTTTGTGTCAAAAAATGCTTCTACAGGCACAAGATTGTGGCTACATACTTTGGAGAAGCACATTGACTCTAAGAGTTATCCTCTGTCCCTGGAGCAGAGACATCCTCATGAACCTCCATCCTTTGTTGATGGCAGCTGTAGGGTGGAACGGATGAGAGTACTTTCCAGGTAGTGGCACAGCTGGTGTTTCCTAACCAAACCTTGCATTCTCCCAGCATAAATGAGGGAAGGTGACTGGCACATCATAGTAATTTGTATGCCAACAAAGAGTATTCTTTTTAAGTGGCTCCCCTCAGGGTCTCAACCTGGAAAACCTGCTCTTAAAGATAACCAGATTAATAAAGCAAGGGCATGAGCTGTTAGGAAGCAAATTATCTATCTATCTCATCCAGGCAGTTGCACTTAAATAGACATAAGAGGCAGCATTAAAAAAAACAACCCAAAACTTCATTTATATCCTGGTGTACTTGTGTGGGTTTTAAAGGAAATTAGGGAAACAGTGTATTGGACTGTATTTCTTGGGCTTAGTTGTGTTAAGACACTGCGATGCAGTTACATTTTTTAGTTTGTATGTGGCTTTACTGATTTGTGTTGTTGCACTGTTATTAAAAATATTCTAATTAGACTGATAATGAAGTCAGATTAGGCTAGAAAGTCTTCCTGCCACATGTTAAAAACCAACAATTTTAGAAACTAGGACAGAAAATCAAGGAGATTTGATTTCTGAAATAGTAAGAGTCTTACCCCTCCAAATCTGTGCTGAGTGAAAACAGAGCATCAAAATACTGCAAGTAGAACACAGCACAACGGAGGAAATGCTGGGGATGGGAACATGATACTCATTGACTTAACATGCAGAGTGGCCATAGGTGTGCATCTGGAGCAAGGCAAGGCTTGAACTCACTCAGCTGCCCCTAGATCCTTCTCAGCAGGGTTTAGCTAATCTGTGTATTTGTAGATGTAAGAATTTTGGCAACTTCACTGAAAATGTGGTCTGTTTGATTTCACTGGTCATTTAAAGTAAGCAAATTCCAACATCATTCATCTTGAGGGCTGTTTGTGCAGCAGCTACTTGTGAAAAATATGTCATCTGTTTAAGAAAACCTGCACAGTTCAAGACTAAAAATACCATATTGCATTAGCCAATTTGTTCAGGGAGCTTTTCTTTCAAATTCATGCTAGCCCATGCTCAGAAGATAGAAACTACTAGCTGGTCTGGTGTCCTGAAAAGCAAGTATCTAGCTGGAAAGGACAACTTGTAATAGCTGGGCAGATATAATTAAAGCTTCAGACTTACTTCATACCCAGGTGGAGACTTTGAAAGACTTAGGGGAATTTAGTGCTAATCCAAACCTAGTATCTTCCAACTGACGACATGATGGGCAGCATGGAACTGTAATTGGAAGGGCATTGGAGGGGGACTTGGAGAGATTACAGAAGAGAGAGGAGAGAGGATTAGACAAGCACAGGAATAAGTACAGCAACTTCAGAAAATTACCTAATGCAATGCAGTTCTTGTGTCTTTATGATATTCAGGATCCTAGGCTTGTCAGAGAGTACAATACTACGCATCTTTCAGTTCAGTTACAGAAATCTGCATCTGAGAATGCAAACTGTCAAAGCCTTTACGAGCTAAAGGAAGCTGCTTAGGAAGATGTAGGCAGTTCATCTGACAATGCCTCCTGTTAATCCTGCCGTACATTAAATTGTCTCTCCTTATCTTCAGAACTTTTGAAGCAGGACAAGTGATCAAACTTCAGGTTGCTCTCCCTTATGTCATGTGGCACATGGCCTCTCAGGTGAGGAGGACCATGATCTGCCTGCACCCACAGATTTTGATTTACATTCAGACAGCCTATTTGAAAGGATTGTTTTGGAAGTTTCCCTTTAATTGACATGGCATCTTCCATTGCCTAGGAATTCCTCTTTGCCATGTCATATCATCATTCATTGCAACAAGTGCTCAGGCGCTGCAGTTAAGGATTAAATCAAGCTGCAAGCATGTCCATCCTCTTTTTATGACTTTACCTCCATCTTCATTTCCTGGTGTTGCTTTCACATTATCTTTGTCTCTTCCCAGTTCTGCTTTCCTTTTCTTTATTTTTATTGGTGCTTTTCTCCTTGATTCTGTCCCCCCAGACCATTTATTTCCTATCTCTGGTTTGGAATGGTTCCATGTGCTGTTCTCTCCCTGCCAGCCTCTACCTGATGATTAGCAGGCTTTTCTAACCATAATGTGAGTAGGATTTGGCCTGCAGCAGAGCACTAGTCTTAAGGAGCAGACACTGCCTAGAGGGACAGCATGGGAAATGCAGTGAAAGCAGATGAAATCCAATATGACCTCTTGAGATCCAAGTCAGAAAAGGCAGATTTTTAAATTAAATGTTGTATTGCAAGGTGGGGGAAGGAAGTTACTGAATTCTGTTTCTCTTAGAGTGAAGGGTGGGACATATTTTTTTCTGATTTTAGTTATCATTATAATTTTAAGGAGCAGTTGCAGGTGAAAAATCATATTGCTCTAGTTGATCCAAGAAGACAGATAGGAACTCTAGCATCTCCTGGTAGCTCCAATTAGGGAAGAAATTGAGATAAGTAATTCTGTGAAGTAATCTCATTTGATGACAAAATCCTGTTGTGCTCGCACATAGGATGCATCAGCCAGCCAGAAACGGTTCCTCTGTCCACATCTCCAAATCCTATGTAGCAGCATGACCAGGCTAACTCAGTTTCTCTTCTGGACTAATCTTTGCCTTCTTTTTCTTTTTATCTGCACTGTGAATATTTCAGATGTCTTAAGTAAGCAGGAGCAGGCCATCATCAGGCATCCACTTTTTCCTGACAACGTCCTACATTTTTTGCCCTTAAATACTGCCAGCATTTTATGGATGTCTTTTTCTCCCACATACACCTTAAATACACCTGATTTTAACTATAATTTTTTAAATCTTTTGTAGTGATGACACCTGAATTTATCAGGAAAGGCACAGTTTCCACCCCAGTCCTGTCTAATAGCTATATGTTTAGGTAAGATTTCTAGTCCTGGAGTGATGAGGTGTTTTCATCAATATTGTCACATTGTACTATTGGCAGTGACGTAATAGCTCGGCTAATTAAATTCTAGTGATATGCACTTACATGGATGATCAGTACTAAAGCTATTAATTTTATATCATTTTAATCTTTAAAATGTTACAAAAGCTATTTGAAATGAGTGGCTTACTGTAAATGAATGGACAGAGACCACAGTCAATAAGTAAAGTGCTCATTCACCAAAGTGCTTTACCAAGGTTATATTTTGTTAAAGATTTTGAAGCTGGACATAGTGTTGAATTGAAGCCCATCAGCCATTCCTGTCATTTATTTAGATTTGCTAAATGATCTGAAAGAGATTCAAATGCCAGCAAAAAGGATTGGGCAGGAGGACAACCAGTCTAGTCCTCAGCTCTCCCACTGTCATTTTGTGGATGCTGCTGAAGAGAAAATGCAGTGCATCAAATTCTGTGAAACCCCACATGACATCAAAACATTGCCTTCGTTTTATGTTGCTCTTAATGTGAATTGGTATGGTATATGACACAGGACTTGTGTTGCCCCATAACAAGGTGGAATGCAACTCAGTGATAACTCAGCTCTGGTCTGAAAAGCAACTGTTTGGTTTGACATATTCCTCAAATTTCAACGAGTTTCCTGCAAACTTAACAACAACTTGCAGTGACACAGGAGAGAGGAATACACAAGGTAACACAAATACCTGCCCACAGCCTGTAACTTTTCAGACACTGTTTGTTAAACGTTATCTTTGTTTCAAAGCAGTACACTGGAAGAACATCCAAATGACTTCGACACTTGCAGGATAATTTTTGTATTATATTTTAACAATGTATTGTATCACTATAGCTCGCTTTAAATTTGCTTCAGATATTAAACAGACACTGGCTATAGTAGTTAGCTGAATTGTTTATGGGATCAAAATCAAACTAAATGTTCAGGAAATTTTCAGCAAGAGATTCCAGTTAATGAAAGCACCATTTGTGATGTGCTAAAACATGTATACACATAGGTATTGCCCCATTTATCAGACATGAGAGC
Source organism: Megaceryle torquata (assembly GCA_024611175.1). NCBI lineage: Eukaryota > Metazoa > Chordata > Aves > Coraciiformes > Cerylidae > Megaceryle > Megaceryle torquata. The sequence goes on from JANIJG010014766.1 coordinate 27,465, forward strand.
TAATTACCTCATCCACTGCTATATTTCTTCCATCCTCTGCATTTCAATTCCCAATATTAACACATAGGTGGTCAAGCTGACCATCCAATAGCCTGCATGAGCATGAATGCATTAAATAATTTAATGTTAGAAGAGTTTATTAAACTGCCACATTCTAATCAGCGTGCGTACCTGCCTTCATTAATCTTGCACTGGTCCATGGTGTGTCTCTACAGCCAACATAGAGTGTGCTAATGTTAATAGGAGCTCTTAACAAACAGGATCAGTTAATCAAGGAAAATTTACTATTAGCCACATGACCATGCATACTGAAATCTAATTACAATCAAATTTAACCTCTTCATTACTGTATTCATCCAAATATTTTTGTTACCACTTGTGATACTAAAGTATTCCAAACTGAGTCATGATTATGCTCATTTGAACAGGAAATACTTATATCAACTCACTTTTATTATGAAGGGAGACCTTCTTTTTGTGTTTTCAATGTATAATGTGATATGGGTTATATTTATTGCCCAAAGCAAGGAACCTAATACCACTTTTTCTCATCCAAAACCTGATTACAGGAAATAATTGCTAGAAAAGAATATGGAAAAATGAACTTCAGTATTCTAGATTAATTCAGATAGAATTTAGCACTTGGTAAATTGTCAGTTCATACTGGATACGATGCATATAATTTAGAATATATCTGTTTTTTAACAGCTAAAGTGTTTTAAGTTCTTGAGCAATGTATTTCTTTCCGATATCAATTTAACCATATTAATTTATAACATGACTATTTTAATTAGATCATAGACTGTAATAAGTAATTAAGATCCATCAGTGGCTGTGGTTTTCTGAGTCTGTTCACAGAATGCAAGAGGTTGGAAGGAACCTCTAGAGACTTAGCCCTTGACAGAGGGTAAATGGAGATAGTTCCATTTTAGAGCTATTGATTTGTATCTTCTCTTCTCTTCTCTTCTCTTCTCTTCTCTTCTCTTCTCTTCTCTTCTCTTCTCTTCTCTTCTCTTCTCTTCT
>JANIJG010014769.1:0-11316 GCA_024611175.1 Megaceryle torquata
CCATGGTAAAAATCCTGGGTTTTTTTATCATTTTTTTTATCCGGCGCTCGCGGTGCCCCTCTTTTTTTTTTTTTTTTTTTTTTTTTTTTTTCAGAGTTGCCCCCCCTCCCTCCCCCCCCCCCCCCAATTGTTATTTCTTGCTGGCTTGTATGAGCGAAGTGCGTGAGTACATTGCCGTCTTCGCATCCAGAAGTCATAGGATCATAAAAAAAAAAAAAAAGCCCAGTCTTAAACTTTGCCAACCGTACCAGCCCGTGACATTCCTCGCATTAAAGAAGTTTTACCAGAAATGACTCGCCGCCGCTCCCCGCTCGCTCCAAACACATCTCGCTGGTGCCCTCTGCGGGCTGCGGACCGAGATTTCCCGGGATTGTAGCTCGGCTTCAGTTTACTCCCTGATTTACAGTAAATGCCAGGGCAAGGTGGGGGAGCAAAAAGCAGGGAGGGGGGGAGCTGAGAAGCTGGAAACACGCGGCAAGCTGCAAATCCTTTGCTTTCCCTTTCCTCGGATTCAGCAGCTGCGCTGGATTCAAGCACTTGCTGCACGAGGTTGTGAAACTCTGGCGCCACTTAATATTTCAGCTATTGAGGTCTGACCGATAACTGGGTTTTCCCCTTTTCATTTTCTGGGGCTGCACATCTTTTCCAGGCAGCTGGCATGTGTGGTGTTTGATACGGGGGCCAGAGACCAGTTTCTAGGGTTACTATCTGAAACGGGGCTTTGAGCAGGACATTGGCTTAGCGAGAACATAAATGTTTTCTTTAAGAATCCGAGAGATTTCTCAAGGCCTTGCGCTTCATTTTTCCCTTGATCCTTACAGATGTTGTAGATTAGGATCAAATGTAAGTGTTGCCTTTACCCCAGCAGTCGGGATGTTCTGCTGATTCTGGTCTACAGAGATCTGCAGAGTTTTATCACTGCAGAAAATATGCATTGTAGAATTTTTTTTTTTTCCAAAGCAAGAAAAGATGCATCAGTCACATGTTTCAGTGGAAACTGTGTCTCTGAGCCAAAACTTTGATGCTTTTTAATTATTTTTCCCATACAACGCAGCACTGGAACATTTTTCTTTTAAGTTGCATGTCATGTTATTTTCCTAATCACCAACTTGCCATGTGGTAAACATAGACTTTAATGGGAAGAGTTTGTGTACTCTTTCAAACCAGCTGACCTTCCAATCAGATATCCCAGCACTGTGTCCAATTTTCCTTCGAAGAGACATTCAACATGGGAGAACTGTTAGGGACCTTGTGTTTGTTACAGGGTATATCATATACACCATATATTTGATAACTGAGTACTTGTTAAAGATCCTTTGGGTGGGGTGTGTTTTGTTTGGTTTGTTGGGTTTTTTTATTATTATTTTTAATTTGGTTTTGTTTGCTTTTTTGTTGGTTTTGTGGTCGGTTGTTGCACTTTTTTTTTTTCATGGCCATCGTACCCATTTCTAGAGCGGTTTCTGGTGCTGCTCAGTGCTTGCAGTTACAGAAGTGAAGGTCCAGAGGAGAGCAGAGATGCAATGGGGTGTGGTATAGAAACTCCTTGTTAAGACAGAGAAGGGAACCACAGAGCCAAAGCCTGAAATGTTCCCATGCTACCTATGCTCCTAAGTTGTGACATGCTAAAGCAGCCTTTCCCTGCCCATGGCAGGACGCTGCTGGAGACTTGATCGTGGACCAGGGGAAGCTTCCATCCAACCCCATATTTTTAAGGTAGAGCAGAGACTGACCTCAGTTCTTGGCACCCTTAATAACAGGACTCTTTCTGTTTGCTGTTTAGTTGTTGGGGTTTTTTTAATGATACACTTCATCTGCTTGTTGCTTGGGTCAGGAGCAGAGGGGTGGCTTTGTGGCTGAGCTCGTGCTGCGTGTGTAGCCCTTCAATGTGGCTATTGTCACATCTTTTCTGTAGCACTGTGAATTCCTTGTAGATAAGGAGAACTGGCAGACATGCCTGCAGGACCCTCTCCTGGGTCAGGAGAGGAGAGATGTCCTGGGTGAGGAAATGGCTGGAGTGGGTCTGTAAAGAGGAGAAATGGGGAGGTGGGTGAGGGCAGGCAGTGCTGCTGGCAGAGGGATTGAAGCCATCCTGAGGGGAGGAGGAACATGGGGAGCAAAGCTGGGGCTGCAGTTTACAGAAAGTTCTGGAGCTCCAAAGTGAGGACGCTGGTGCTCAAAGGGGCTGTGCAGGGGAGGTGGCAGGGAATTTAAGGCCTGCCACTGAAACCAACAGCATCCTGGGGGTCAGAGCTGATGGCTACCAGGCAGAGGATGGAAGCTCATCTGTGCTTTGTCACAGCAAAGCTGATCCAGTGCCATGTCCTAGCAGGGAAAATGAGGTACGTGGGGAAAGCCTGACTAGTCGGGAAGCAATGCTTGTAAAAGCCAGTGGTAGCCTGAGCGTCCTGTATCTGAGGACTTGGCCCGTCAGAGCATCCTGTCCCTTAATTAGTTTTCTGGGAAAAATACTGCCTTTGGAAAATACATAATACAGGTTTTGGGGATATTTTTTTAAGATATTTTGAGGGATAAGAATGGAGGCTGGTAATAGAGATGGAGCATGGCACAAACAGGGACTGCAGTCTGACTGGTTTCTTTTCCAGGTTTGCAGACAGGATCTGGTGGAGCAGCTGGGGGATATGACTGAACTGAGCAGCTTCCTTTTGCTGTCCAGATGACCTCCACTAGTGTTAGAGAAGGGTCCTAGGTTGAATACAGGAGCGATTGCAAATTGAGTGGTCATTTTATCAATAACTTAAAGCCTGATCTTTGTATCAGACATTTGTATTTTATGGGGATAATTTGCTGGTGGATCTGACTCTACCCCATCTCTACTGCAAGTTTTTAGCAGATTGTTGGGTGTCACTGGGTGCCAGAGGCTGCAGTGAGGTGACACTGGCACTGCCGTGAAAGTCATTTACTCTGGAATGCAAGCAGTGTCTTTGGATAGCAAAGCACCAAAAGATCTCCAAATGTTTTACAACCTTAGCTTTCCAATGTCCCTGCAAATAAGACAGGATTCTTTCTTCTCTGCTTTTTGGGTACAGGAGGGATGGTGGCACATGTAGGTAAAGGTCATAGTTGAAGCCACTTGTGGAGCTGGAAGCAGAACTTGCATCCCTTGACTTAAGCACTCGTGTCTCAACTAGTCTCGTACTTCCTCCCTGCTCTGAGGTTAAGGTCCCTTTGTGTTATGGTTGTGGAGGAACCAGGGCATCCTCTCCTGTGCCATGTGGTCACAGCCTGCACAGGGCAGAGCAAAGAAGGGGATTTGCACACAGATTCCTCGTAGTGTTGACAGTTTGCAGCTCTGGGCCTCTGTAGTTATTTGGGAGAGATCATGAAGATGGAATGCACTCTGAAACATGGGGTATGCTGAGGCTGTGTTGGACTCGAGCTCCAGGTGAATCTCTGAGATTCTGGTGGGGCTTTTGCCAAGGTCTTGATGCCAATGTCATGCTGTCTGTAATTCCCCCACCTGCTTGATTTGCTCCTTCTTGCTCTCGTCCTTTCTTGCTAGTTTTTGAGCTGTCCAAAACTTTAATTCAGCATTGTCAGTATTCAGATGGGATCTCCTGGTCTCCAGGCATTGGCAGCTGGACTTCTAATGGCTAAAACTGGCCTGAATTGCTGTAGCTATCAGAATGTGAAATACTATTTGCAGTAGACTTGGTTTAACAAAGCACTTAAGGTACTTGACTAGGCACACCCTGAAAAGGAAATCTTTGTTGAAGTGCTGTCCCTTATCTGGGACGCTTACCTGAGCTGAGGTCAGGCTGATGCAAGGGCTCTCTTGCTCCTCTGGGAGGCTGGTTTGTTGACCCAAGAATGTGCATTTTTCACGGGATCATCTCAAGGCTTACAAATCAGTGGCTGCTGGTCCTACAAGCCCTGTCCCTCGCACAGTGATTGCTGGAGCAAGGCATGTCTGTCTGTAAATCCAAGTCTAACCATTGAAAGCCTCCTGAAAGAGCTCAGCATAGACAAAAGCATTCTTTCTTCCCTGCTTCCCCCTCCGGGGACAGGTGATTGTTTTCCTTGCAGTTTAGTGCCAGAATATTATCCAGATGGATTTACCTCTGTCTGAAATGAGGTGTACATGTATTTTGGAGGAGATCATTACCTGCTGCCTTGGTTTTACTGCTGCCTTGTTTTGTCTAGACAGTGCAGAGAGCTGCAGGGAACTTGTCCGATCTGAATCCTAAGACCTATTTTATAGGCTGCTATTAAAATATATATCCTCACACGTAACCATCCCAGGGCTGGGTTTCTCGCCCTATGTGTGCGGCAAGCACAGAACCACAGAGCAAGAAGCAAGCTGCTCTTCTTGCCATACCAAACCCTGTGTGGACTGAGCCCAAATTTCAGGGGAATCCTTTGGTAGAAGAAGGCTTTGCTCTGCTTGGTAATGACATTTCAAAACTGTAGTTTCTCTTCCTTTTCTTTGGACTGGCAGAGAAGTGTTTTTCTAGAAACTCCTTAATTCTCCTTTTGCTCCATGCCGGAAGGAGTGGTAGGCACAAGCGGGAGGTAGTGGTGGAGGAAACCCTGCCCAGGAGGGGAGGCTGGTGTAGGGGATGCTGTGGAGGGGGTGGGGGTGTGCGTGTGTGTGTGTGTGCAATGAGGAAGTGGGGGGAGAGGGCAGGGCTGCTTTGGAGGGAAAGCACATGATCCCAGTGTCTTCCTCAGGGGGCTGTGGCGGGCAGGGGCAGCCTGGGATGCTGTAGAGGCACCATCAACCAGTACCTTTGCTTCAGGTGCTGCTTTGAACCTCACTGGTGCCACTCCTGAGGGCCTGTTTGGTTTCTGAGTAACCACTTATGTTCTGCTTTCATTAATGGCTGCTTCTCTCTCCCTCTCTCCCTCTTCTGTCCTGCCTTTCCTCCTAGAAATTTCGAGTAGATATGCCAGGATCAGGGAGTGCTTTTATCCCTACAATCAACGCCATCACGACCAGCCAAGACCTGCAGTGGATGGTCCAGCCTACCGTCATCACCTCCATGTCAAGCCCTTACTCTCGCTCGCACCCTTACAGCCATCCACTGCCTCCACTGTCTTCAGTAGCTGGACACACAGCCCTTCAGCGACCTGGTGTGATCAAAACCATTGGGACCACAGTGGGCCGGAGACGAAGGGATGAGCAGGTAACCACAGTGGGGAGAGCAGCTGGGGGTGCTTCAAAAACAGGTGTACAGATATTGCCCCCTACTCTCTCTCGGGATTTCCTGGTCCCACAGGGGAGTACTGAGGTCTGTCCCCCATGCTGTACAGGTGCTGGTGTTTCTCAGGGTGACGTAGGATATAAGCTGGAGGGTGATTTTGTTGTTGCTTCCTCATCATATAGCGAGACTTACCCAATCCCCATCAAATGCTTTGCACCACTGGGCCACATTGTGGCTCAGTTTCAAAAGCAGGTGAAACTCTGAAGTTGAGCTCTGGGTTTCAGTTTGAGTGTTGCGAGTGTCTCTGGCACTCCAGGCAGAAGGAAACCTCTGAGCAAGCAGAGGAGCTTTTATGTAGGTCATTTACGAATCTGATGACCAAATTACATCAGCTAGAATTTTATATCTGCTCCATAACAGCTAGTGCTGCTCCAGTCTCACTTTTGGGTGATACCACTAGTACCAGCCAGCATCGTGCAGGGAGGAACAGCTTCCCTGGAATACCTTGACTCTCGTAGCAAGAGCCTTCTGGATATCTGGGGTCTAAATCCACCTTCCTGTGACAAACATGCATAATCTTTTTACAGCAGTGAGGTGAGGATCCTGTAAGAAGAGACTTTTTTTTTTTTCTATTCACAACCCAGTGGCATTTTCATAGCTGGGATGGAGTGGCCTCCTGGTGGGATTATCAGGCTGGGACCCTGGATCCTGTGCTGGCACAAGGCAGTGGACTAGAAGCATGCACCTTGTCTTGTCAAAATCCTTTCAGCCCTGTCACTCTTAGCATGAAACAGCCTTCTCCAGGACTGTCTGGTCAATAGCTATCCATAGTGCTAGGCTGATTTATTTAAAAATTACAAAATAAAAAAATGGAATAATCTATATCTCCCTGAATTGTTCCCAAGCAGCATTTGTGTGGGTCGCTGCGGAGCAGTGTGATGAGACACACGGCACACCCTCAGTACACCAGCACACACTATTGCATGAGGTCTGTTTCTAATAAGACTCACGAGCCCTACTTTTACTTCCACGTCATCTGTTTGGATTCACAGTCTGATTATTTTCTGTGGAGTTGCTGTCTGGTTTAGAGCTAAGAGGAAGGAAAGGGGTTAAAGCCATTTGTCCACAGTGAGCTGCACCTCTTCTGGGAGCTGGTGTGGGTGCACTGAGGACCTGATTTTTTGGGAGGAAGGATGCGGCAGCTGTGGTGGTTCGGCTATACGCCAGCCCATTCCACCAGCCAGTGCTACCTCCCAGTTCCCTGCATGTAGGGCTGGTGTCCAAAGACAGGGAAGCTCTCACGAGAACTGGAGGAATAATTAGCAACAACTAATTTGTTTGACAAATGCTGCCTCTGTGTTCACAAATTGGCCGTGAAGAGATCACCATATTCTCCGCTTTATTTGTTGTTCAGAGTTATTTGCTGAAGGGTGCCTGCCAAGCAATTCCTGGCCTGTGGCTTGTTTGCAAGCCGCTCATTGTGGGTCATTCAAAGCCAAGTCCTTTTGATTAGACACGTGCTAAGGCAGTACCCTGGTGCTTTACCATGGCTCCTTGGCTCAGGTTTCTGCTGTTGGTGCTTTGAACACCACATCGGAGTGCCTTTTTGGAAAACATTGTGTAATGCTTTATGAAAAGTGCCTGTTCTGATGAACTTCTCTGCCAGCGAATGCACGTATTGGGCTTGGACTGACTACAGATAACGTGTACAGCAGGGGCATGAAGAGTGCCAAATCCAACCACTTTCAAACAAATGCAGTAACTGCTGACAGAATATTCCTTTTTAGACCCAGTATAATGTTAAGCATGTCTGGATTAAGGGCTTCAGCCCCATCTATGAGATTTTTGCAAAGTATAGCCTCCAAGACAGATAATTTAAAAAAGACTGAAGGCCTTGGGAGGAGAAATTTCAGTCCCAGTGTATTTCAATGAGGTTTGTGCCTCAAAAGCATGAAAGGGCTCTTGAAAACTGTACACAAAAGCCCACAGCCAGCACAGAATCTGTGTGCGTGCTTAATGCTTTGCCATACTGCAGATACTTGTGTGTGAGTACACTTTTCCTCTGCACACAAACGAGCTGGAAAGTGAGCAGGCAAAAATGAAGCGGGCAGCCTGGTGCCTGCAGAGGCTCCTTACTGGGGGGGACTATACCAAAGCCCTGGGGCTGCTGACCAACAAGGTAGAAGTAACCCCCACTCCAAGATGAAGCACTGTGATTTGCTGATGGAAAAGCTTTCAGGCTCCAAACCTGTGCCTTAAAGCCCTATAAGTGCTTGTATTGCTCAGTGTGAATCCAGGGGCTTGTGGTGCTTGCAGGTGAAACTGTGGGCATGGACTAGATCCAGTAAAAAAATAAAAAAGGCAGAAGCAAGTTAGGGGAATGCCCAGAGGCTGAAGTAAACACCCCGAAACTGCAAAAATTGAATTTAAGGAAATAAATCAAAACAAAACAAACCAGAAAGAGGTTAGAGTAAAACTAACACTAAAAAGATAGTAAAAGAGTGAATGTCTCATTTGTGACTTTTTTTTTTTTGATAGCTCCCGAGCATATTAAAACTGAAAGCTTTTATGAAAAAGTTTTTCTTTCAATTCTCCGCTGGCACTGTGTGAGATCTGACATGTGCTTTTCAGGGTGCTTGTTTCACTTTCATTTGCAGTCAGTGGGCCAAAGCCCCACAGCACATGCTGGCCCAGTGAGGCTGACGTGCAGGCCACGAGGTCAGGCAGCAGCAGAGGAGATGCACGGCCAAGCATCTGCTGCAAATCCCCAAGGTGGTCTTTTTGCACTGGCTCCTGAATGCTGTGTGCTGCAGCGGTGAGCTGGGCCATGATGTCCTCTTCACTTGCTGCTGTACCATCTCCCTGGCCTTGGCAGTGATGCAAGCCTATCTGCCACTGCTGGGATTTATAAAACCTCATCTTGAACCCCAAAAGCTAGGCCTGGCTTGACCAGATCTTGAGGGCTCCTGCTCACTTCCTCTGGTTTCACAAGAGTGTAGCTCAATGGGTTTCTATGGAATTGCTCCTGATTTACATCAGTGAGGATGTCAGCTGGCCTCAGGAAGCCCTTGATATCACTGGAGCCTTGCCTGCTGATGCAAGAAGCACAGTGTGTTATCTCACTGAGTGCTCAAAAATCTGAGGTCAGATTTTTTGGTGGTATAAATCATTGTTGCTTCATGGACTTCATGGGAGCTCTTCTGATTTCCCTGTCTCCTCCTCCACCCCATCCCTGACCTTCAAGCTAACAACTATTTCTGTGTGGGAAGCAGCAGATTATTTTCTTTCAAGAAAGAGGCACTTACAACATCATGCTCTGGTTTTACTTAATATACCACCCAAGTTGTGAAACAATCAGAGCATCTTTTATCTGTTTGGCCTTGGTGCAAATTCACTGTCCTCTTACACAATCTTCCCCCTGCTCCCCACTCCATCTTCTCACCCTTCTGCTAAGACCCAGAGCAGGCAGTGATTCTATGTGCTTTCATCTTCTGCTGACACCAGTAAATGGGGGGAGTACTCAGCATCCTGCTGGATCAGGCCTTTTTCCTTTGCGTTGTGGTTAAATCCTCACAAACTTCAAGGAATGCCTTACTCAGATCTGATTGTGGGTTTTCTTGGCACTTGCCCACAGTTGTCGCCCGAAGAAGAGGAGAAACGAAGGATCCGGAGAGAGAGGAACAAATTGGCAGCTGCCAAGTGTCGTAACAGGCGTCGAGAGCTAACAGAGAAACTCCAGGCGGTATGTGCTCTGTGTACATTTCTCCTTCCTTGTCACCTACCCTTTGGACCAGCTCAAAGGACTTTGCTCTCCCTCTGCTATCATGTTCGAGGAAGACACTGCAAAACACTTACTACCTCCCTCTTCTAAGGCTGCCCAGTGGTCTTGCTCCTACATGAGCGGTGGTGAGGGTTCAGACCTGGAGCTCAGGAGCCTAAATTCTTCTTGCCAACTGCCCAAAAGAGTTCTAGGAAGTCTCTTCCCGTCAAACCTCCCAATTAGTATGACTCCCTCCATAAGTGGAAATGAAGATGCCATGTACCTTAAAGGCAGACTTTAAGGACAAAAGCACCAAAGATGGTAGGATCATCTGAAAGCAGTAGAAAAGGAGGTAGATGTTAGGTGTACCTATCAAGGCTATGTCATTTAGGCTAACCTTTCTGAGTTGGAAGTAACTGATTTTGTACACAAAGGAAGCACCACAGGGATGTGTGGTCTGGTGCCATGGGGGAAACAGTTAAGCTGGAGAAGGTAGGGATGAGCATGAGAACCATGGGGTGGATAAGGGACTGGCTGAAGAGGTGGCAAGGATGGATTGTGTTGAAAGAGGCTGGAGGGAAGGCTCCAGTGCTTCTGCTCCAGAACCAGCCTGGGGTTGGTTTTATTTGATAATCGTATTAACAAGCGCAGCAGCAGTGAAAGCACACCAGTGAAACATGCTGCTGACTCGAATTCAGGAGGCATTCTCAGTGTAGACGAGGCAGAACATCCTATATGAAGAATTTAAGCATTGGCATGACTAAAGTAATAGAAGTGAGAGGAGTGTGAAGTGGGAGGTCATATCCTGAAGGAGTGTGTGTGAGTTCTTTGTGAAATGGTGAGCTCCTCACACAGGAAGGTATTAATTGCTCACAGATTGACTATGAGCCATCAGTGTGATGTGACCATGGGAAAAGTAAATGTATTAATCCTAGGATGCATCAAGTGATGATGCAGTGGAGATGAGTGTTAGTCCTTTGTGCAAGACTCAGACCTAATCTGGAATGCACTCTACAGAAAGAAAGTGGAAACACTACCCCTGTCTAAGTGAAAAGAGTATTACTTATCTAACACACGCAATGATGGGAGGAGATCCAAGTCCTCTCTGCTAAGGTGTCTGTCAGGAAGACAGCAAGGGAGTAGCATGAAGTCACAGGCCAAAGAGGTAGAAGCTGGCCATGAGAAGATTAAGGTGAGCTCATGAGAAGATTATTTATAACCCTTAGATTGGTGAAGTCTGGGAATAGCCTGCTAGTAGACACATGAAACACAAGATGCTCATCTGGTAGTGACCTGGTGCCTGCTTGGTTCACAAAGAGTCTGGGGTGTATTTGTCCATGCCAAATGGGAACTGGACTCAATGGCCTTGTTCCAGGAGAAAAGCAGTTCCAGAGTCTCTGATATTTACTTCTTGCCCTTTTGTCTGCAGGAAACTGAAGTGCTGGAGGAGGAGAAGTCAGTGCTGCAAAAGGAGATAGCTGAGCTCCAGAAGGAGAAGGAGAAGCTGGAGTTTATGTTGGTGGCTCATAGCCCTGTGTGCAAAATCAGCCCTGAGGAGCGTCGGAGCCCACCATCCAGCAGCCTCCAGAGCATTCGGACTGGAGCGAGTGGAGCAGTGGTGGTGAAGCAGGAGCCTGTGGAGGAAGAGATCCCATCTTCCTCTTTGGTCCTTGACAAAGCCCAGAGATCTGTCATTAAGCCAATCAGCATTGCTGGAGGTTTTTATGGGGAGGAAGCACTCAACACTCCCATTGTGGTGACCTCAACACCAGCCATCACTCCTGGCTCCTCCAACTTGGTGTTCACCTACCCCAATGTGTTGGATCAGGAGTCTCCTCTCTCCCCATCTGAGTCCTGCTCCAAAGCTCACCGGCGGAGCAGCAGCAGTGGTGACCAGTCCTCAGATTCCTTGAACTCTCCCACCTTGCTGGCATTGTAATCCCCCTGTGGCCCCCCATTTTGCCAGTGTGTTACATACCCCTCAGCACGATGGGGGGAACCCCCTCCATGGGATTAGAGACAGGCACAGGATCGTTCAAGCACAAGGGCAGCAAGAACAAGGATGGGGGATTGCTGCAGCTCCAGGAGGGAGAGTGAGGACCAACGCCAGCTCCCTGGAGTCAGGAAACGGCAAGGGTGGGACTGACATGCCAGAACTGTTTGGAGAGGGTGATGTCCCCTCTGTAGAGACTGCCTATGGAAACCTCTTCACGGCGGCCAGGACTAAAGGCGAGCTGCAGACAGTTTGTTTCTAGTCGTCCCTTTCCTTTGTGAATTGATATGATCAGTTGTGCTCTGTGCTTAGATCATTCTGGTTAGTTGATCTTACATCTTCTCTCTCTCTCTCTCTCTCCACTTATCATTTCCAATATTGTCAATCCCATGACATTTCAT
>JANIJG010014771.1:0-61620 GCA_024611175.1 Megaceryle torquata
CGCCCCGCACGGTGCCGCCCCGCGCTCGGCTCTCCCGCCCGCGGTCCGCGCTGGCGGCGGCGGCTCCCCGGGGGCGGCGGGGCCCCATGGCCGGCGCGGCTCGGCCCCGGCCGCCGGGCAGCGCGGAGAAGCGGTGAGCCCGGCCCCACGGAGCCCCGGAGCGGGGGCCAGCGGCTCTCGGTGCGCGGCCGGCGGAGGCTATGCGCGGGGCATGATGATGATCGACACTCAGGTGAGTTGTGCGGCTCGCCCAGCGGCTTTGTCTCCCCCGGAGCACTTTCATGGTGCTTTCTCCCCACGCTGCATCCCTCTGAACTCCGGTGCGTAGCTGCGGCTCGCTCCCCTTCAGCGCCCCGGCTGGACGGGGCTCCCGGGTGACTAATGCGTGTGCGGTGCCGGGGAGCGGGGTGGGCTCTGGCGGTGGTTTCCTGGGGGTCTGTAGCTGTAGGTGCCGGTCCCTCGCTGCCTGACGGCGTTGGGGGACACTGCGTGTCAACAGCCCAGACCCCTGGTCTGCAGCGTGAGCTTTGGCACAGAAGCAGCCTTTACCGGGGGGAGGGGAATGTTTTTATTTTGCTTTTAATCTGCGTAACGGATAAGTGAGGCCAGTGGAACTGGGGATGAAGGACTGCGAACCGAAAGCAAGATAGTCTGGGACAGGGTCTGGCTGCCGGTGCAGGGCGATGCTGCAGCCGTTGGTGAGCTGTGCTGCCGGCTGGCAGGCTGCGAAGCTGCTGCGTGCGGTGCCAGAGAGCCAGGGCTGCGGCTCTACAGGCACCTCATAGGCCAGGTGGCACCAGGAGGTCCCTTGTCTCTGCCTGGTGTGCTTAAGCTAAATCAAACCGAGATCGCTAAAAGCTCTGCACTCAGAAACCCACTGTTGCTTTTGGGGCAGGGGAGGATGAAGCAAAGGAGTGAAACATGGGGGTCTCATCAGAATGTGGGTTTGTGTTTGGTGTTGATGCTTCTCTGACTTTATATTCCCCTTCTTATGATCCCCTCCTGACCCTAGCCCTGAGAAGGGAAGGAGGGGGGTCTGTGCTGCTGCCCTTGTGGGGGTGGTGGGAAGGTAAGTGGGCAGCAATGGTTCCTGGGAGCCTAAGGATGAATGAAGGGAAGGGCTGATGCAGTGATGGAAAAGTGGGCTGGGATCCATTTGTGGACTGGAAAATATGCATGCCAGAGCCACCTCCTGTATCTAGTGAGTCCACTTGGTCTGGGCCTTGCTTGCCACAATCCAACCCTGTAAGCAAAGGCTAAATTATCTCTGGGGGGTAAGTGCGTGAGGCAGGAGCAAGTGCCAGCATGCATGTGTGCTGGATTGTGGCACATCCCTTTGGAAAAAGGGATTAACAACCAAAATACTGGGGTTTGGATTCTGAGCCAAGAGTACTCTGTCACCATGGCTGTGACTGGGGAGAATAATCTTTCTGGGAGATCCAGAAAATTATAGGTGTAAAACTGTCTAGAAAAGGATGTGCAGAGCTTGGTCTCCCTTCCATCTTGGGGGATGCATGTTGGGTTCCTATGGAGTACATTGTATTAAGGTCTCAACTTTAGCCTTCCCATCCCATTTATACTTACCCCCATTTATATAGGGGTAAACTGAAGCACGTGGAGGTTGTTACAAGCTGAGAATCCTGCGTGGTGGGTGCTACGGTAGAGAGCACAGGTTAGGAGTCCTGTTTCCACTTGTATGTCCTCCATGAAGAGGATGAGCCACTTCTCTGTTTAAGGGGTGCAGTTCATCGAAGTCCTGTCATTTGTGACTACCAGCTAAGAGGAATTTCCAGCTGCAGCCCCACCCTGTGTGTTCCTATGGCTGGACAGCTACATTTTTCATGCCTCGTAAATGTTTCTCTCCCTGGTTGCTAAGGGAAAGACCCACACAAACAACTGGGAAAACTGAGTGTTGCAAAGTAAATAAGCTGAGCAAACAAGGAGGTTTTTTTCATCTTTGATCTAATTGCAGGTGTGTTGTTCAGGGTGTCATGACATGTGAAAGCAAAGGTTCGTGGGCAAGGGTGAATTTCATCCTTTAAAACCGAAACCTGCATGGTAACTGGGTCAGAAGGTGGCTTCCATCCTGAACCAAGCTCCCAGAGCTTCAGACTCATCCCCTCTCTCCCTTACTGGCCATTTGGGCTGGAGGAGGGAGCAGATGGACAAGCAGTGTTGGGGCTGGCTGAGGGCAGGACACAGTGTGCCTGAGCGCAGGCAAGCAGGGCTGGCACTGAGCTGCTTTTTGCGTCTCTCTCTGTCATCTGCTCTGAAGCAGAGAAGGGAGCTGTGTCTGAAGTGACTCCAGTGGCCAGGAGTTAACTCTCGTTGGAGCTTTGCTGTGGGTAGGAGGGAGAGTTGGCAACAAGTGATGGCAAGCGAGAGTCCAGCTGGCAGCAGGGTCTGGGAGGAAGCGGGTGGAGAGATGCAAAGTCCCTCCTCAGTGTGTTCAGCTGCTCCATCTGGAGCTCCCACTCATTCATGTGAGCATGTGCCTGCAGATAGGGCTGATCAGATGTGATCAGGGGATGCAGCGACTGCTGCAGGCACCAGAATAAATCTCTGGGATACTGTAATGATTGATTTGACATTCTGTAGCTCAGTGCACTTTGCTTTGGGGTCAGTTTGCTTTGAGATGATCCTTTCTGTGGTGAAAGGAGAGCCTTTTCAGATTTTTGTTCTGAGCATCTTTGGGGTTGTGTTTTTCAGTTCCTCACGGTGTTTTCACTGTGCCATTCTCTTTATGGTGCCTGGCTACTGGACCTTGAGAAGCAGGGGTCCTGATCTTGTGTGGTAATCTTAAAAGCAGTTTGTGCTATCAACACTGGTTTTCCTTCTGATACCTTTCCCATTGCTATAGCAACACGTCTCACTGAGGAAGCCAGCACACTTTCCAGGTGCTGTATGCAGAGAAACTGCATCACCTGCCCCAAACTGCAATCACTTGTGGAGCAGGGGTAGTTTAACTGGCAACTGCCCACAGCTGTTGGGGCAGAGAAATGGCTCTGAGCTCCCTGGGGCTGACCCTGCTCTTCCAGGTGCCCCCACTATCTGGGATATCAGGGTGACATGTGGGAGTGCAGGGTATCTAGTACCAGGATCTGGGATTTCTTTCCAAAGGAGATGCTCAGGGTGGTGTCTGCTAGCTTGCCATGAGTGTTAGGGGCTGTTTGCTTCTTACCTCCTCCCTCTGTCTGTAGAGAGGCTGGAAGATGTGCTTCCCCTGCAGGGTGCTGATGGAGGAGAGGGGTTGCTTGCCTGCTTTTGCCAAGTGAGCTTGCACCTTTCTCCATCTCCTTAATGCACTGCAGTCAGTAAATGGGCTGGGGGACACAATCTTTTCCTGCCCTGCCTCCCCATCCTGCTGCCCTTTGCTCTTCTGTGCAAACCAGAGGCTGTACCCTGTTGTTCAGCTGCGGGTGGCCCTCAGGACTGCTGAAGGGTTGCCTTCCTGCTGCAGGGATGCTGGCTGCTGCCTGTCTTCCCAGTGTGGTGCTGGTTGGGGATGCGTTTTGCATATCGGTATGACCAGTGAGAGCTCTGTAAGCCTGTGCGAATGCCCTCTGTGGGCAGACCGTGGGCTGTCGGGCCGCTCAGGGCCAAGCGGGGCTGTGCAGCAGATGGCACTGTTGTTTTCCCGATGAGTTACTGGGTTTTGCCTTCATCGGTGCTAAGAAGGGTCAGTAGTGACAGGAGCCAGGACATGGTAGGCGCCTGGCTCTCTTGGAAAGAGTCGTGCACACCAAGCTGGGCTTCGCTGCAGGAAACCGATCTGCTCAGTGGAGCTTGGTGTTTGCATCTTGCTCGCCAAGGAGGAGCTATTTGGCTTCTTGGTGATGAGTAATGTGAGCCAGCCCCATCCTTGGAGACCCGAGAGTCTCATCTCAAAGCCACCATGGGCCTGCTGCGAGACCTCAGCAAGGCCACGTCAATCACTGTGTCCCTCCTTTAAAAAGAAAGCCCTGATCCACAGCTCCCTTTTGTGCTTGTTCCCACTGTCACCAGTCAACCCATCCCCCAGCTTTCCCTGTGCTCAGTAAACAACAGGCAGACGCGTGACCTTTCCATCAGCAGTGGCTGGGAGAGGAGCTTTTGCTGCTTTCCAGGCTGCCACATCTGTGGTGATGGTGTTGGTACAGTAGTTAGCGTTTAAATACGTGCACAGGGCAGTGTGGTTGAACGTGCTCAGTGGCTGCCCCGGGGTCTGGAGCAGCACTGGGTGTTCAGGAGTGGTTGTGGCAGCTGCTGGCAGGCAGCTCTTCGGGTGCTAAGTTGTCTCCCAAATACTCAGTTTGCTCCCAGATATCCAGTTTGCTCTGCCTGGGGCCAGCCCCCAGCTGCTGTGGGATCCTCTGGCAACAGTGGAGTCTCCAGATGTTAGCAGGTTTTGCTGCTGGGGCTGCCTGAGTCTAGCCTGCTTGACCTGTAGTGAGGATTCACCCATCAGTTTTCTTTGGGAATTTGCATTTTAAATGACTTGATTTCTTGGGGACCTTTTGGCTCCCAAGTCCCCCTGGGTGTTCCTGTGCATTTGCCCTCGGCCCTTTGCCACCCAGGGCTCCTGGAGCCGGCTCTCTGCGGGTATCTCTGTGGATATTCATTTTCTCCACTGATTTTTTTTTTTTTTCCTTCAAGTTTTGGCCGTGGGTCAAAGACAATGTTTGTAGACATGAGCTGACGTCAAAGGTGTCTTGGTGGTGGCGTGCTGGGGGACCATAGGCTTCCAGGACAGAGTTCCTGCTCCCTTGAGGTCTGGGAGCTCAGCAGGAGTTCATCCACTGCAAAAATTTACAGCCTCATGGTGCTCTCAGGTTCACTGAGCTGCACTCCTGCACTTGGGGCTGGTGAATGTTGCATGCTCCCTGGAGTAGCTGGAGCTGCAACACCCCGTCCTTCAGCACCCTGCCTGGAGGGAGATTTCAAAGATGGAAGGGAGGAGAGGAGAGGGGGCTGGGGGGGGATAGGAAGGGGTGCAGTGGTGTGCCAGTGGGTGTTTTCCTGCTGCAGCCTGGGGAGGTTGGAGAAGCCCTCCTTTGGTCTGTCCTGCTTCTGTGTAGGATCTGGAGAACATCAGAGAGGCTTTAGTTGTGATGCCAGAGCTCTGAGATGTCAAAGCATCCTAGATAAGGCTCCACACCTCCCTGTAGGGTCTAGAAAAGAAAAGGAGGAGGGGAAGAGAAAATGAGAGAGGTGTATAGCTACTGACTGCCATAGGCTGACCAGCGCTGCTAGGGGGGATCTCTTGTGTGACAGGGGACGTGCAGCTGGTGCCCAGGTTGGCGGCACAGCCTATGAGCAGTGCTCTTCCTGGGATGCACCATGTGGCCACGTGAACTTGCTCGCAGCCTCCCCGAAGGCTCTGCTGGATGATACAACCCTGAAGGCTCTGTCTGTCTTGCACCCTTGGGGGTTTCTCAGGACATCCGCTGTGCCTTTTTATCTTTCCTCTGTGCTGTCCCAGTCCGTTTCCCACTCTCTTGCTACAAGCTCCTTGCCTGGCCTGAAGGCAGGAAGCAAACACTGCAAAGGCCACGTTCAGCACCAAAGGAGCCTGCCTGGTTCCATGTGGGCCCTTGGCATGGGATGGGGAGGTCAGGGTCATATCGCAGGGAGGCCCACAGGCCCCTTTGAAATCTTTGGCAGCCACCCTGCCCTGCTCTTTTGGCCCCATCTCACAGCGGATTTCCCAGCATGTGTTTCCTGCCCATCCCTCTCGGTGCCGTGCTCCACATGGTCACGGCTCTTCACCTCCCTGGGGAGGAGATGTCACTGGTGTGAAAAACAGCAACAGGCAGCTGGGGTGGCACGACAAGGTCCAGGGTGGGTGGAAACACCCTGGTTAGGGGTGGCTGCTGCCGTGTCTTCTGCTCTGAATGATGGGGAACAGGAATACAGCCCTTGGCCGCTTTCCAGCCCTTCTCCAAGGAGGTTGGGCAGCCCCAGGGGGGTGGCCAGTGGTCAGGTCTGCTGGGAGGGGATGGAGGAGTCTTCCCATGGCAGTGGCGATCGAGATGTGCAAAGGCATTGATTGTGCAGACCCAGAAAGCCACTGCTGCCCAAGCTGTGGGGTGTCTGCGGGGAGGATCTAGTGGGTGCACACTGGGAGGCTGGAGGAGCAGCATGCTGTCCTTTCTCTGGGTGGGTTTTTCCCTGGGAGAAGTCCCACCTTAGCTGCCTTATGGGGAGCAGCAGTCTTCTCTTCATACAAACCCTCGGGACTCATGGTTGTTTAAGGGCCCTGTTTTGCTTGGCAGAGGTTGAAAGTCCCAGCAGGCTTCAAACCCTCCCGTTCAGCATTTCCATGGTGACAGGCAGGCGATTCTGGTGGCTCTGCTGTCCTCGGTGGTGCCAAAATAACAAGGCTGGGGCAAGGGCTATGCCTCAGTGTAGTGGGTTTGCAAGCCAGTGGTCCTGCAGTCTTCTCCCAGTATGGGAGAACTGGACACATTCCTCCCCCAGTGCTCATGGAGGGCAGTTTATTTTGCCCCAAGCAGGATGTGCACTAAAAAGAGGAAGAGTTTTGTGTAGGTGAGCTGTGCCCAGCCTCCTGCTCCATCACTATGCATGGCACTGGTGAGGTTGCCTGCAGCAGCGTGTCCTCTTGTCCCCTGACAGCCTGTCCTGTGTCTCTGCATTCCTAACCCGTTGTGAAGAATATTGCAGTGCTGTCTGAATAGGGAAGGGAAGGGGAGATGACTCATAAATGTTTCCACAGTCTGGGGAAGGTGGATTTCCCCTGGTGGAAAGGCACTTATCCCCCTCCTGCCACAGTGCAGACCCTTCTCCTCAGATTAACCCCTGCAGATATCCCAACCGTGACACTGGGAGGGGATCTGGACCTGAGAAGCTTTCAGTCGGGTGAGGCATCAGCCAGGCACTTGCCTTTTGCATGGTGGCACAGCCCCTCTCGTGGCGCTTGGTGGGAGATGTGGGCACAGTAACCCACAGCTGCTCCAGTCTCCATCTGTGTGGTCAGCAGTGTTTCCCCAGAGCTCACCAGAGCACGAAGGTTTCTCGCCCTTGTACAGAAAGGCAGCGTGGCTCTGGGGCACCTGGGGCCAGGTGGGAAATGGGGATTTTTACATCCTCTGCAAGCTTGATTTTGTTGCATTTTTATTTTATTTTTAAACGGGCTGTTGTTGTAAACTAAGGGGGAAGCATGCAATCTTGAAATGTTTTGCAAATAGAAGTAGTCTGAAATATATCCTTTCTCCTTAGAAAGTCACGGTGAAATTCACATTCTTCCATGAAATGTTGGTATATTTTGGCCGAAGCAGCACCTCTGTTGTTGGGAAACATCCATAAGTACAACCAGGGTGATGATCGTAGAACTATAGAATCACAGAATGGTTTGGGTTGGAAGGGACCTTAAAGATCATCCAGTTCCAAACCCCTGCCATGGGCAGGGACACCTCCCACTACACCAGGCTGCTCAAAGCCCCATCCCCATTAGGCTAACTGGGAGAGATCAAAGTGCAGGGATACTTGCCAGTGTTTCAGGGACAGAGTCCTGCAAGCTTAGATGTGTGGGCACCATTTTTCTGTGCAAGGCCTCTTAGCTCTTTTGCACTCTGGCTTGTGGCCAAGACACCTGTTTCTTGATAGGTTCCAACATGTCTTTGCAGGGACCACCACTGGCACAGCCCCTGCTGCTGTGGGTGTCAAAGCTCCGCTTTTGGGGGATTCACCCAGCACCTTTCAGAGCTGGAAGCTACACTGGGTGGCTCTAACTACTTATACAACTCCCCTTTGCACCGTTCCCAGTGCTGCTTGAAAGGCTGTTTAGTTAATAGGATTATAAAGCTTTCCTGTCGTTAGGCAACGGAAATCAATGGTGGGCCTCCAGGGCTGAATTTCATCCGATTTACAGCGCAGTCACTAGATGGCTGTGCTGGGTGTGCAGTGAGAGACTGGTATGGTGCTGGAGGAGGGATGCACCCTGTGCTGTGCTGGCAGAACCTCCAGCAGATGCGGAGGGTGCTCTCAGTCCACCAGTGCTGGCTGCGTGTTCCTCTGGCTGCAAGAGCCCTGGCCAGTGCAGTGCTTGGGACCACGCGGGGCTGTCAGGATGCTGGTGCAAGCCCTCTAGTGCCACCTCCATGTCCCAAAGCACGTGTTGCTCAGCTCCCACATCTGCCGCTGGGCTGGTGTGGGAAACCCAGGTGTTTTCCCTTTCTCCAGACAAAAATGGTGGCTTGACCTAAAAGCTGAGAGTGGGCACTGCTCTGCAATTCCTAAGGGAGCTTCACCTTCCTCTCCACTGTAAGAGAGCACTTGGAGAGAGCAGGTTGGTAGGATGGCTCGTTCATCTGTGCAATGCAGAGTGAACTCGCAGCTCAGCCTTCCCAAAACACAGAAGGTCCCCAGCCCCCAAGGGCCTGCAGAGCTGGCAGGGGATGGGGCTGGGGGGGCTGCAGCCCCTACACAGCAGGCTGTATGGCTGCGCTGTGCTGGGGCCAGGCCTGGGAAAGCTGAGGTCAGGGAAGGGCCTCTGCACTCTCTGGACTGTGTCCACCAAAGCTGACAGCACTGGGATTTGGTTGGTCCATCCCTGCCGTGTCCTTGCCCCCCTCACCCTCCCACAAGCTCCAGGCTGCCTCTCCTGCTCTGATCTGGGTCTGTGTCTCTTGGGAGAGGTCAGCAAAAGGCGTTGACTCTCCTGGCAGCCAAGGAAGAGATGTTGAGCCCTTCCCAGGGGTTGGGGAGCAGCTGAATGGGACCACTAAAGGAAACTTCTAGGAAAGTCAACCTGCCTCAGGAATCTGGCCGTGCCACAAGTGTTTCCCATCCCCATGGTTAACAGGAGGTGGTGGAGAGAGGACTGCATGTGGTGGAAACTTCTTTAAAACTCCTAGCCTGCAAAGCAAGCCTGGAGAGAGAGGACTGGGAGAGCCTTTAGCTTTGTGTGTAGAGCTGGAAACCTCCTCTTATCTCTCTGAGCCTGCGGCTTGTTGTCTGCCAAGTGACACGGAGCAGTGATGAGGACCTGCAGATAACCTCTTGGACACATGTTATGTACACTAAAGTATGTATGAGGAGCTGAGACGGTTTTAGACTCCATGGCGCAGCGCCCTGCAGATGTGAGCAGGCTCCAGGGATGGGGTGATGGGAGTCTCCTTTGGGTTTAACCTTCAGCTAAGCCCTGGAAAATATGCTGAAGGGAGCAACCCTGCCTGGTGCTGGAGGCTTGGCCAAGTGGGTGAATTATTGGACGCTCTGTCTTTGGCAAATGCTCCAGGTAGTGTTGTGCTGTTTGTGACTTCTGTGTGCCCCTTGTTTGTGTGCAGGCTGGATCCTGCAGACGTGCCCGGAGAGGTGCCCTGGCCTGGCTGCCAGCCTGGTCTCTTGCTGCAGACTGCTGCTGCTCTGACCTGGTTGGCAGGTGGAATAAACCCTTGCAGAGAAGTTATAATTGGTGACAGCGGGGATTGTCATGGCTTGCAGTACCCTCAGCTCTCTGTTTCCCCCGGCGCCTTTGTCTTCTCCAGCAAATTTGTTGTTAGCAATGGGAAGCTCTTGGTCGTGCTGCTGGGACAGTGTGGGGACAGCTGAGCTGTGCCCTGCGCTGTGCCCACTCAAGTCCCAGCGAGGTGGCTGGCCAAGAGGTAGCGGGGCATGATGACATTCGGTTGTTTATTCTTGGCCTTATTCTTTCTTAAATCCATCTGTGCTGGAGTGCTCTGGGCTCCCCTGCTGGGAAGATGTTTTGAGAGATGATGAGGCTTTTTCTTGTTATTCAAGCTGGTAGGGAACAGCTGTGATGGGCACGAGGCAGTTTGTGGCATCCTCCCACACTAATACCTCTGCAGCCCCCAGTTCCTAAGCCTGCCACGTACGCCCAGCCTGGGAAGTTGGGCACCTCTGCATCCATATGGTCCCAAAACATGCAGACCTTGTGCCTGGGATTTTCCTTCCTGAGAGCTCTGTCCAGGTCACTGGCAGCACAGAATGGCTGCACCTGGTAGTACAGGTAGTATCTGTGGTGGTGCTTGGGGCATGAGGGAGTGGGAAGCTGCTTTGTGATGTCTGCCCAGGTACAGTGGCTGGTGGCATCGTGGCTGGAGTAGCAGCTGGCCCTTCTAGAGCAGCTCTGCCCACTCTGGACTCCACACCCGTGAGCACCTTGGGAGCTGCTGCATTAGTGTCCCCAGGCTGGGCTCTGTCTCTGGGGGGAGGGTGGTTGAAGAAACTCAATAAACTGTTGCCATGACAGCCTTGAGCTCAGCTCCTTCCTGATGCCGTACCCACTGTGACAGCTCGATATCACCAGCTCCCATGGGACTGATGTCAACAGGATAAAGTGCTTTCAGCACGGGACAAGGCAGCTGGATCGCTAGCAGCAGAGCCCTTTTATCTGCCCTGACAATGCAGGGAAATGGTCTCTGAAGCAAAAAGGAGGCGTGTGGGTACCTGATGGTCCCTTTCCTATGGGGAAGAGTGGTCCTTGGTCTCTTCTGCCTCCTCGTGAGCTGCACCTCTGCTCTCTGTTGCTGCAGTGACCGTCTCCATGGAGACCAGTCCAGCACGGCCGCATCATGGGGACCATGGAGTGGAGGGAGCCATGGGGAAGCATCCCCCATCCCCTCCCCTCCTCCTTACCTCATCCCCACAGGGACACGATGGCTCCCAGGGTGCACTCAGTCCCCAGGGGAGCGTGACAATTGAAATCACTCAAGTGGCAAATGAGTGGAGGAATCCCAAGAAAACTAATTGGTTTTCCCCCCCATCTCTCCCCCCCACCCTTTAATGCTTGTTGGCTTTCGCTTTGCATTGGTAATTGCTGCTCTGCACCTATTAAAAGGCCGTCTCGTGCTTTGTGCGGGCTTGATTGCAAATTAATTTTGCATACATATCTATTCTGGGGAGCAGGGGAATTTATTCAGCTCGGGATGCTGAATGCCAGATGGGCTTTCCAGAGGCGTGAGGTGCAGCACGGACTGTGGCCACTACCAGAAGTACCTGAGGGAACAAGGGTGGCTTCTTCAAATAAATCTCTAAAAACAAGGGTGCAGATCCAAATCAGTGAGTGGGGTTTGTTCTCATTTGGGACAAGACAGGCAGATTTCAAATGGCATGTGCAGAAGCACCTATGAGCTTCCATACTGAGGTGCCTTCGGTTTTCCCTGAGAAATAGGCATGCTACCTGCTCGTGGTCTCCTGGAAGTCCCCCTGGTCTTCCACCTTCATGTCTGTGCCTGTATCTGCCTCTCTAAATCCACCTGGAGGCTTTCTGTAAATGCCAGGTTTCCTCAGGGGGATGCTGTGAGGTTGGGATTTCTGTGTTTTTGAAAGCAGAGTTCCTCTTTCGATTACTGATAAGTATCAAAGGGGAAGAGCTGTTGGGTTTTTCCATTTGCCTTTCACTCGTCATGCTGTGCTGTTTCCTCTTTGCCTTCCTATCAGCCTCGTACAGTGAAAATAAGCCAGTGGGTTTTGTGTTGTTTCTCATCAAGACTGGCGTTCTAGTGCAGGATGCTGTGGTGTTTGGGCTTGCAGACAATACGTGGAGTTGCAATTTCCTTTGAAAAACAAACTCGCCATTGTTATTTCTGTAGAATTTCTTTAATTTTGTGGAAGTCTTTGATGCTTGGCCGCATCAAGCGTCGGAGTCAGCCTTCCTTAGGTGGGTCCTTGTGAGTCACTTGGTGTAAGGAATGACCAAGGTGACAGGAGAGGTTGGTGACTGGTTCATGGAGCATTCTGAATCACAGAATGGTAGGGGTTGGAAGAGACCTCTGGAGATCGAGTCCAACCCCCCTGCCAATGCAGGAACACCCGGGGCATGACACCCAGGAACGCATCCAGGCAGGTCTTGAAAGTCTCCAGAGAAGGAGACTCCACAACCTCCCTGGGCAGCCTGTTCCAGGCTCTGTTGCTCTCACAGTAAAGAAGTTTTTCCTCATGTTGTGGTGGAACTTGATATGCTTCAGCTTGCAACCATTAGCTCTTGTCCTCTCCCAGGGCACCAGTGAAAAGAGACTGGCCCCTTCTACTTGACACCCACCCTTCAGATGTTTGTAAACTTTAATAAGATCCCCTCTCAGGCTTCTCTTTTCCAAGCTAAACAGCCCCAGTTCTCTCAGCCTTTCCTCATAAGAGAGGTGTTCCAGTCCCTTCATGATCTTCATAGTTCTCTGTTGGACTCCCTCTAGTATTTCACTGTCTCTCTTCAACTGAGCAGACCAGAGCTGAACACAATACTCCAGATGTTTATGCCATTGCAGCTATGCTGGGTACTAAGATCCTATGCATGAGTTTGTCACTGAAACCTGCATCCACCTATGCAGAGGTTCAGTCATGGTCCATCCCTGGGTACCCAAAATGATGTGCTTGCAGGGTAGTGGAGGCTGTTCAGACCTCAGGGAGTGGAGGATGCACTTCCCAATGAAGGAGTTGACCTCTCCCTGGGGCAGCAGTACAGCAGTTGGGAGCAGGATGCATCCGGTATAGGGATCACAGTTTATTTGCCCTGCAGTTGCTCTGTTCCTGCCAAGACTGTTACTGGAAAACAGTGTTTTTCCAGTAATGGTTGCTAAGCAGTCAGGTCTCATGATGGGCTTTATCTACTCAGCTGGATCTGCAGGAAACAATAAAGCTCCAGTGCAAAATGAAATGGGGAAGAATCGGTGGCTGTACTGGGGCTTCCCTGTCTGCCAGAAGTGGCCACTGGGGTAAGGAGATACCAGGGGTGGATTTCTCCTCCAGCCCTCTCAGGGCTTCCCTGCTCCTTGGGCTGGCATGTGCTGCAGTTGGGCTCTGGTGGTGAGATGTTCCTGTGCTTGTGGGGATGGCTCTTCTGTTACCAGTGCAGTGATACATTTGAGGTGCTCAGCTGATGTTGGAGGATCTGGGATCGCTGCATGGTTTCCACTCGTGTCAGCCAGACAACAGGAGGAGGAGGAGTAGGATGAGGCTGTCATTCAAAAGTCTGTGTAGGATCATCCTGTCTGGGCTGGTTTGATACTGGAAGAATCTTTGCCTTGTACTTCTGCTGAAAATCTCCCAATGGGAAATTGTCCAAAACCACTTTGCCAGTTCCCGTTGAAGGACGGTTTTGTTGCCCAGTTATGCAGGTGTCTGAGGAGAGTAGTGGGTGGACATGGGTGAGCTGGCCCCTGGTGAGGAGGGGAACACATCACTCTCTCTGGGACTGTACAAATGCCCACAACATCTGGCTGCTTCACTTTGGCTGAAGTCTTTTACACACAGCAGCTCTCGTATCCCATCAGCCCCCACACACTGCGTCGTGTTGCTGGTGGCCTGAGACAGTTCTTGAGAGCGGCTGTTCTTTGATCCAACTGCTGATGCTGCTGCTCTGCCTGGCAGCTCTCCTGGGACTCTGCACTTGTAGCTCTTCTTTCCTTCAGAGTCTGCCTGTGTGACCCTGCAGACCTGGGCACCGGCAGATGATGGGACTTCTGCACCTTCACACCCCCTTTGCCGAGATTCCTGTTCCTATGGGAAAGATTAGCCACTGAACAGGATAAGTGGCTTCCTGGGAATGGTGGCCCTTGTAGACTGTGGCACTTAAGCATGAAATGTGTCCTTCTCGGGATGCTCGTGCAGTCACTCGGGCCCATTGGAAGGTGTACTCCCAGCTGACCAAGCCCAGCTTGTTACTGGAAAGTTGTTATTGGAAAGCTGTGTTATGGCAACCTGTTTGTTGTGGAGAGGTGAGTAACGTGCGCTGGGCTTTGAATCACCTCTCCTGGAACCAGAGGTGTAGGTACTGCCCGTGCTGGCGGCGAATGTTGTTGCTGGTGACTGCAGAGTGGAACGTGGGGCTGTCCTCCATGGGAGCACCCTATGTATTGAGTCACCCAGACACTGTGTACGCAGAGGGACAGTGACTGGCTGTGACAGGGTGTTTCCTGGGCTGTGGCACTGCCTCTATGCCGTGAAAAGAATCAGTTGCCAAAATGCTGTCAGACAGAAGGTAGGAGATGGCCCTGGAAATGCTGCTCTGTCCGTGTGCTGTAGCCATGATGTCCCCTCTCTCCTTCCCTGCCAAGCCATCCTGGGGCTGCTGTGGTGCCACCCTCTGCACCCCGTGCTGCTGCTCATCTTGGCGATACGGTGGTTGAAGGTCCTGTCTGATTGCCAGTTAAAACTTACTTATAGTGGGTTTATCCCTCTCTGGTCTTATTCCAGGCTTGTCTATTAGCTCCCATTCCCACAGTGTCTAAGCTCTGGTTTTCTCACTTGTGTTTCCCTGGGAACTACAGGCTGGACCCCGCTTCAGTCCCATGTTCCCCCCCAGCACGTTGGGAAGTTGCCCAGCTCTGACTGCGAGCGGCACAAAGGGTCCATGTGCACGTGAGACCCGTCTAACCCCAGCGCCTCGGCCGGCTCTGGCTCCCGTGCAATGACTCAGCCCGGCGGGGCAGGCCAGGAGGGAGCGGGGCCGGTGCTGGCTGGGTGCTGAGCAGGGCTCGCCAAGCCCAGCTTACCTAACGCCACAGGAATGCCCGGCTCAGCAGGGCTCCTCAGCTCAATTCTGCTCTGAAACCCAGGCTGGGCTTGTGGCCTTGGGAAAGCCGGGACATGGCTGCACCATCCCAGACCTTTGCCCTGCACACGGTGAGGGGCAGCCCCAAGGAGGGACCTGCTGGTGGCCACAGTTGTGGGAAACCACCCAAAACCATCTGCCAGGGACAGGGTCTGTCCACCCTGTTGATGTCATCTGTGTGGGTCCAGAGAAAGGGCAGCTGCAAGGATGTAAACTCCTGTTTGTTTGAGGGCAGTGGGGACTTTTTATTGACATGGCCCCTCTCTTGGGTGCTTAGCTGTCCCCTGTGACTCTCCTCACTGGGTGCAGCTCAATGAACCCACCAAACTGCTTCTCTCCTCTATTGCTGCCCTCCCTGGAGAAAGACTCCTGGGGGTTTTTGCCCAGTTATTAAGCCCGGTCTGTGCAGCTAATGAGGGGGAGAAGGTGGCTCATGGACTTAGCCCCAGGTTAACTCTTGTTTTAACATCTGTGTGATACGTGTATGCAGGCAGCATATATATTGACTCTCCCATCCTACTGCTACTCTTGGTGCAAATACTGCAGGAAGATGCTCTTAGTAGCAAAGCCAGCCCATTTTGTGCCATGGTCCCTTCAGCAAATCTCCATTTTGGAGTCTCAGGCTCTCTCTGGTGGAAAGAGCGGCCAGTGCCCTTCTCACCTGGGCTAAACTTTCCACACAGAATTGACCTGCAAACAAAATGATCGCCAATATTCCCTGTCTTTTAGTGCCACACTGCATTTTCAGTGCCATAGGGTTCCCAGGCGCTCTCTGGATGTGCATTATTTAAGCCTCACTGTGGTCCGTGGTCCTTGGAGTACAGGAAGGCTTTGAGCTGAAACTGCCTCTGACAATGGAAAGCAGGGATGGAAGAAGAGAAGGAAAGAAAAGGGTTGGCTCCAGCCCAGATCATTCAAGCTCTCTGTCTCACTCCCTCTCGCCCTTCCAGCTCTGCTTGCTCGCCTGCCACAACAGCCAGAGGGAAATGCTGTAGCTGCCGCAGACCCAGCTTGATCATAATCAGAAATCAACAGCAGGCAGGACCTGTTGTGTCTCGGAGACAATGCGCGGGGTTTGCGAGTGCCACGCATGTAGATGAGGCTCAAAACCTCACGCCAGTGCAAAACAGCAGCTGGAGCCAGCGCCGGGATTGCCTTGAAAGAAGGGAGAGGCTGGGGGAAGGCAGCGTGCCGTGGCATGCTTGCAAAGGGCTGTTTCACCCACCTCAGGAGCATCGCCGGCTACACACACAGGCGCGCTTGCTCACACACGCGCACACACAGCCTCTTGGTGCAGCTCCTCGCAGCTCTTTGATTTGAAGGAAGGAAATAAGACCTCTTAGAGCAGCAGAAGCGGCAGCTGTTGGCAAGATGTGCTGACAAAATTGAGCGGGGCGAGATCTCCAATCTGTTTTGCTGCCTGGGCTGGACCTGCTCCTGGAAGAGGAGTGGCAGAGGAGAGAAAGAAGAATGAGCAGCCCCTCCATCCCCGGGAAGATGGATGCAAAACCTTTGTTCAACGTGCAGAAGGCTCTGGTGCAGCCTGTGCAGATGTGTATGTTGGATATCCCCCTGAGCGTGCAGGATGATGATGTAAGTAGAAGGCAAAGGAGTCGCCGGCCCGTTTTCAGCCTCAGGGTTGGGGTGGGTGTGCAAGGGGCAGAGAGGTGCTGTGACCCCACCCCGGCGCTAGCTGGGGGTGGTGAACTTCTGGCAAAGTTAAAGATGCCAGGAGCTGGCACCGCCTTCAGATGTGACCGTTTCCTCTCTGAAGCGGTGTATTTTGAGGCAGACCATGTCTGGCACTTGCCAAATCCAGGGCACCAAAATGAAAGGAGGAGTTTGGGAGGGAGGGGAAGGGAAGCCTTCTTATGTGGAAAAAAAGACTCGTGTTGTAGCTCAGTGCAAAAGGGTGTGTTTGCTGTGTGCGCGTTGTGGCTCTGCCGCCCTGGGGTGGCTGATGGACGTGAAAACCTGGGAGGCAGTGATCGGCTGCAGAGCTTGACTCTGTCTCAGCACACCTTGGTGGCTGCCCTGCCTGGTCTTGTCATCTGTGCCCATTCGTTCTGCTTGGGGTGCTGCAGCTACAACCAAGCACAGGGTTTGGTCCATGATGCAAAAATTGGTGTTGGTTGCAGCAGTGAGGTAGAGGTTTCCCGATGCACTTGGGTCAGGGGGTTCCTGGTGAGGGCTCCCCTTGGCACCTTAACTCTGACCGTCGCAGAAATACACCACCAATCTGACTGTGCAAGAGGGAACCCCGTGACAGAGCTACCGGAGAGCCCAGACTAGGGGCAGCCCAAAATATTGTGGGTGGTGAGCAGTCGGTGTCCTGCCTGTGCAAGGGGCTTGGGTGTGATCCAGGTGCAGTTAAAATTTGAGGTAAAATTGCCTTTGATTTTGGAGCAGGGAAAGCTCTTGCTCTGTGTGTGTTCAGCCTTCACTGCAGGAGCCGTAAATCTGGATTTGTCTTGATGGCAAGCAATTGGTACATCACAGTTAACGTTACCTTCTCTTCTGCATTATCTGTGTGTTTAAAGAGGTGAAATGACAGTATGGAAAGGAGCTTGCTTCCCTGGGAGGAGGGAGGACTTTCCTGCAGGCTGGTGTGTTGGATCTCAGCAGGGTTGGGAAGCCCCAGCTCAGCAGCCTGCAAGTGTCCCTGCAGGGACAGGGGACTTGCAGGGAGCCTTCTATATTTAGAAACACCCCAGGGCTTTGCCAGGATCTACCGTGTTGCTGCACTAATGAGGATACCTGGTGATGGCCACTGCAGAGCTGGTGGGATGTGCTGGGGTGGGAAATGTGCCCTGAAAGCGCAGGTGCCTCCTGCAGCAAGTGTGGGAAGGAGGGAGGGGAGAGCAGCTGGGCACTGGGAGGTGGCTGGAGCAGGGGCTGGAGCGGGTGAACCAGCGGCTGGCTGCTTTATTCTCATTTAGCTTGATTTTTAAGCAGCAGTTTTCTCAAGGCTTAGGCCATGCGGTTTCCATTCCTGCTCAGCAGTGCAATCTGGCGCTGGATTTCCCTGCGGCCCCGTGGTGCAGCACAGGGGATCCTCAGGGTTTGCCCGACCCGTGTGGAGGTTTCCCTCCCTGTGGAGAGGGAAGCCTGAACTGGAGACCAGTGCTCACCTGGGCTGGCACAGGGGGATGCCCTGGCTTGGGTTGCTTGGCAATGACCTCTGCTTGCTAATCTTATTCCTGCTTTTTTTGCAGGAAAGAAAGATAATTCTTAAGGGGGCTGTGTGCTGTGTTAGAGGGGTGGGGTTTTGTTGGTTGGTTGGTTTTTTAACAATTCCTACTGAGCCTTTGGTGGCTGTTGGGTCACAGCCAGTCCTGGGAACTGTGTCATGGAGAAGCACTGGTCAGTGATCTGGTACACTGGAGTGTCCCCACGACTTGGATCATTGCTGGGGCATTAGCTCCGTTGTGCAGGACAGAAAGGGTTAGAGCTTTTCTGTGGAAACTGGAACTGCCACGAGGTTGGGCTGGGAGCCTGATCTCCAGGATCTCCATTGCCACTGAAACTGAGGCTCTGCACCCTGCAGCCGTGATCACCCATCCCAGCTCTGGGCTCTGCTGGTGCCTCCATCCCCTGTCCTCTCCTGCATTGGGCAGAGTAGGATTGAGACCCCTGGGGTGAGCATTGGCTGGCAGCACCTGTGAACCATTCTCTGACTCTCCATGCGCTCATACCACTGCTTCGAGGCTGAGGACACTCGCTCTGTTTTCCATTCCTGGAAAGTGGGGGTGTAGTGGTTCCCGTGGCCCCGCCGATCTGGCACCTGCCTCTGCTGCAAAGCACCGGCCCCTGGGGAAATGCCAGCGGGGAAGTCCCGAGCAGCATTTCTGTCTGTGGAGCAATGGGGAAACTCCTCTTTCACAGCTGAAAGATTCTCCCCAGCCAGGCAGGGTTTGGTGTCTCACGCCCACCCGTGCGCTGGTACCTGCTCATCTCCCTGCCATTGCTCCTGCCAGTCTGCGTGGGCATGGTGGGGGGAGCTGTGTTGGCATTTCCCCCTTTATTTAAGGACTTTCAGGCTCATGAATTGCCTTTCTTCTTGGAGATGGCACTAGCAGGCTGGGAGGAGTGTAGAGGCTGTGTTATGTGAGGACCTTTGAATGCTTGCACCCAAAAGAAGCGCTACTGAGGGATGAGGATCCCGATATTGACTGAACCAAGGAATGCACTAACAGGCAGTCTGTCAAACCCTCCTTGCACCGTGGTGGGCTGGCCCTGGCCCAGTGCTGTCTTCCAGTCTTGTTGTGAGTGCAGGAGTCTGCAGGAGGCAGGGATGAGAGAAGGTAAAAGAAATCAACTTCTTGGGAAGGGAGTCAGAGGTTTTCTCAAGTCTGTGAGTCTTGGCTGCATCATTCACCTGCCCTTTGCAGAGATGCTCTGGAGTGGCAGGTGCATTGCCACAGTCACTCCTGTTGGCAGCTGCTTTGTGGCCATGGGAGTATCTGGTCACTGTTGTGCGTGCTCCTGCTGAGCCCTGGCGTGCCCTGGTTACTGTCAGGTCTCTGACCTTCCCACAAGACAAATCCTGCCATCTCTCTGGCCTGGAGCTCCGATATGTGCAAGATGTGGTGTGGAAATGACCTCAGCAAAGCTCTTCTGCAGGATCCTGTTCATCAGTCTCCATCACGAGTTGGACCATGGCAGTGGGAAGGTGTAGCTTGAAAAATGGGGTTTCCTTGTGCTTCAGATCCATTCACTGCACCCACAACTGACCCTTTTCAGGCTGGGTTTCCACTGTGAGCAGGGTTTTGGCCTTGAAAAGGAACACAGGAGTCAGGCAAAACCCAGATCAGGACACCCAACAAAGACTCAAGTCCCTAGTTCAAGCCTTTTCTTTCAGTATTTCACCAGCAGGCACCAGACCTTTGGAGGTGATGGAGAGACATGGGCTGCTTGTGCCCACGTTCAGTAGGGGATCAGCTGGAAGGGAAACATCCCCCCCGGGGTACCCCCAGCGTGGTGGTGTGTGTCAGGCAGAGGAGGCTCTCTTTCTGTCTCCTTTGCTAGCTTTCAGTGGCACTCTCAATCCCTCCCTTTCATAATTCAGCCACAACAGTTGCAAAATTTCTCAGGGTGCCTCTCTTGCTATTATGGGTAGGGATTTCCAAAGCTTTGCTAATAAAAGAGCAACAGTTTCTATATCTGGGAAATGGGGAAATCAATGAACGGACTGTTGCAAGTGATCTAACGGCTTTTTGTGGCATCTCGGGCAGTTCCCTCCTAGGATGGAGCTTTATGGCATGTTGTTCTGTCAGATTAATTGGCAATATCCGTTCTCTGCGAGTGGGAGCCGCAGGCCTGGGAGGGACCAGTGAGCCAATGTCCTGCAGTGGTGGGTGCTGCTGCCCAGGCCCATCTCACACAGTCTCAGTGCATCCCTCCTGTCTGGTGAATTGGTCTGCCCATGGTTGTGCATCCCAGGCTAATGCCTTGCAGCTGCCCCAGCCCAGGGTCATGGTGAAAATGGGAAATGACCTCTCGTTGAGAATCCAGTACCTGGCAAGTCAGAGGGGAGTGCAGCACAGCCTTTGGGGTCTCCCAGCACTGCTGTGTTCAAGTTGGACACTGAATGCAGCTCTACAATGATGAGAAAAGAGAAATGATCAGGTGAAATTCTCAGTGTCCTGTTTAGGCACTTGGCATCCTCTGGAGCCTGTCCTGGTGGTCTCCCCATCTTTGCCTCCTTCCTTTCTCATCTGTGCTGTCCTAATAAATGCAGTAGGTTTGACTTCAAAGTGGTTAGCAAGTATTTTCCGCTCCAGTGGGCTAATTAGTTAAATTGCATTTCACATGCTAATTTATTCCTCTAATATTATTTTTTTTCCCTATGTACTGGAATACAGGAGAAGATAAAAGCTTGGTTTGACCTTAGAGCCAAGCTTGGAGGAGCTAGAGATGGGAACAAACTATTAGTTCCCAGGTTTGCTGTAGCACAGGGTTAGTCCTGGCCACATTTGGGATCTTGTTCAGTTGAGCTTTTAAGTGTTTTAGCTGATTGCAACCTGGGTATCCTGGGTGAAACGTTTTCCTCTGGCACACAGAAGAAAAACTTTCAGATCAGCGGTAATGAGCTACTAATTTCCAGCTTTGTTCCCGTCTGCAGCACCGGTATCACCTTGGAGTGCTGCCTAAATGGCAGCTAATTAATCTTTGTGATGGGGAGTGGGTTGGAATGGTGTTGCTTCCCACCCTTCAGCAAGGGGTGATGGGATCTGCTTAGTCAATGGACACCAGAACCAGCCTCAGGATTCAGTCTGGCACTCCAGGGTCATGTCCCTTGAGGCTGAATTCCCAAGGCTGGGAGCTGGATGCTTCCCCCACGCTGGGTCCGTGGGGCTCGGCTCCCTCCCAGGGGCTGCACGTGGGGCACAGATGCAGCAGGTGCCTTTGGGTGATGGGCTGAGTTGTTGAGCAGGGTGATTTACACAGCACGAAATCCTCGTGTCGTGCTGGTGAACGGTTGCTGGCAGCATAGCCCTGCTGGGGTTGAGATGCTTGACACCTCCAGCAGTCCCAGCAGCATCCCTCAGTGCAGCTCTGCCAGGCTGCACCCAGCGGGGGTGGAAAGGCTTCATCCGAGAGCCGAGAGGGGCCGGGGACTCGGTGCTTGCTTCGATGTCAGGCTGAAGCCAAGCACTGGGGTGAAGCGATAGCTGCAAACAGCCCCGCAGTGAATCAAACTCTGTCATGTTTATATCAAAGGCTGTTTCTTTTCCACTGCTTGCGTATGGTTGATGTTATCAAGAGGGAGGAGCTGAAAATGAGCGCTGGGACTGTTTCCTGATCACAGTTACAGTCAGAAACAACAAATCCCTCAATCCCTGTTCTTGGACACACTCTCCTTTTTCCCTCGGGTGAATTGTCACTTGATTTCTTTGGAGAAAAATAGAAATGATGGAAAAGAAGTCACCCAGGTTGAGCACTTATCTCTAAGGACAGAAATTCAGGAGTGCTGTAAGTGTTAGAATTTCTGGGAATTGCCCTGGCAAGGCTCAGGGCTGACCCCATCCAGCACCTTGTGTGCGTGTCTGGTGCAGCTTCAAGCTCATCCGTGGCTCCTGCAGTAGTGCTGTGGGGTCCCGGGGCAGCGTGTGTAACCCCTCTGCTGTGTCCCTAACTCTGTGCTGGTTTCACTGGTCCTGGGGAAGGATATCTTGCCTTACACTGGCTTAAAGGGGTCACCAGCTGCTCCTGCATTTGGTTCACTGATACTAAAGCATCCAGAGTCATCACCTCTGTGGTCATCTACTGAATAAACACGTGAAAATGAGCAGTGGGAGTGCTGGGCCGGTATTATCAGGGTTATGTGAAATAAACAGGCCTGGGTTGATGCAGTCAGGCAGACCAGGGCTGCCAAAATGAAATTAAAACACAGACCTCTGGAGAACTTGACCAGTATCTGACGCAGCTCCCTGGGGTACAACCTGGCTCAAGGGGCTTATCCTGCCCGAGGGTTTGTCATTACAGCCTGTACACTCTTCCTTCGGGGATGTCCTGATTGCAGATTTTGCAATACGTGGTACTTACCAAGTGTCTGTGCTTGAGCCACGCGCAGCCTGCCCGTCAGGCTTGGCCACATCAGTGGGATCTCCAGGAGAGTGCCTTGCATGTGCCTGGGTACTGGGTGCTCACTGGTGCTCCCCCTGCTGCAGGGACAGGCAGCACCTCACCGACTTTCACTGCTGCCTCGGTGGAGTTACTGGTGCAAGTAAAGCAATGCTAATTCTCTGTGAATTGCACGTGCAGAAGGAGTCGATGTTCCCGGTAATTGTTCAATCAATCTGCTTTCAGTATCTTTTTACAAGTGGCCTGGCTGGGTCTGTGGTTGCTAGCACGAGCTGCGGAGCAGAAACTGCAAAGAAAATCAGGTAAAATGCTGTGTGTTACATCCTCTACTGGTGTAAATCAAGGCAAACCCATGGATTTTTAGCGGTGTTACAGCCTGTCCTTATCTAAGCACCTGAATTGACGCTCAAGGTGACATCCTAGAGCATTTCTCTGTTGCTTTGCTCTTTCTTCCCATCATTTAGCACCAGCTTCTCCCTCTGGAATCTGAGGGCAACCTAAGAGCCTGCTCCTCTTACAGCTTTTACAGGGTAGACGTATATCTCTGAGGTGCAGGCTCTGCCTCTTGCCCTTTCCCTTTCGCAAGTGAAATGGGATCTCTTCTCTCTGCTTTCGGCTCTCATTTTTCATCCCGATGATACTCCAGGGACCCTCAAAGTCGGCGGAGCATTTTTGGTGGCTCTGGGAGCTGCTGAGGCAGATGCACCGTCAGGTCCTGTTGCCCACGTGCCACAGGCAGAAGTTGGCTCCATTCCTGCAGCCCGGGGCCGGGTACCACCATGGATGGCAGATCCGCAGCAGGCCACAGAGCAGCTGCCTCCTGACGGTTTGATTCGACAAGGGCCCATCAATAAAATTTGCTGTCATCTGTCATTTAGCACTGGGGCTCAGAGAAGTGCCTGCAGAAGCAGCTGTCACAGGAGTGTCCCATGAGGGCTGCTGGTGCCACTCGGTGCCCGCGTGTGCTCAGAGAAGGCAAGGCCGGTTTACTGACTGGTTTGGCACATTACCAGCAACCAAAGGCAGGTTGCAGTGCTCCCTCGGGGTCTTTGCTTTGGCCCTGGCAATCCTGCCCTCCCTGAGCAGAGATCACATGTTGGTAGGTGTGGGTGTCTCTTGGCTGCCTGTATAGACCATCCTCTGCACAGCTTCCCATGTCCTAGAATCATAGAAGTGTCAGGGTTGGAAGGGACCTTAAAGATCATCCAGTTCCAACCCCCTTGCCATGGGCAGGGACACCTCCCACTAGATCAGGTTGCTCAGAGCCCCATCCAGCTTGGCCTTAAAAACTTCCAGGGATGGGTCTTCCACCATCTCTCTGGGCAATGTGTTCCAGTGTCTCACCACCCTCATGGTGGTGGGGTGTGGTGGACCCAGGGACAAGGCTGTCATCAATACAGCCACTGCACTTGGCCTGTGCCAGCTGCAGGGAGGGGGGAATGGAGATTTTACCCCATTCACAGCCACAGATGTGACAGCAGAGTGCGGTTGTAGCCCTGGGCATCTCCCATCCAGGGACTCCATCAGAGCTGGTCCAGCGAGCCCCAGGGCTGTGTTGCCAGCCGAGTGTGGCCATGCTGAAGCAGAGCTGTTCCCTGTGCCTGCCCCATGCAAAAGTAAATGCCTTGAGCTGGCCCCTGCCTACCTTCAGCAGTGGCTGGGGATGCAGGCAGCACCGCTTCTTGCTGACACAAGCTCTGCTCTTGGGGCACGTGGTGTTGCTGAAAGGTCTTCACATCAGCGCACGGCTGCTCCTTGGCCAGCATGGCTGTCTCAGGGCTCTTGGCACCTCTCCAAAGCCACTGGGTGGCTTTAGTGGATCCCCTGCCTCTCCCTGTGCACTGGTGTCCCGATGTGTAAGACAGCAGCTTCCTTTTAAGTGTCACCAAGCACAGACAGGCATGGCTGCTGTATTCAGAGCACTGAATTTAGCCACATGAGCTTCAAATAATGTTATGGGACAACCCTGCCAGGAGCCCTGTCCTGAAGCAGTTTGATTTGGCCACTGCATTGGCTGCCGAGTGCCATTTTGGTGCAAATAGTCTCTTTAGTTTCAGTGTGACGTGCTTGCGAGGTGATAAAACACTACAGCCCAAGCAAGGGTGGACAGCCAGATGCAGCTTGGAGTTGGTTCTGTCTGTTGCAAACCTGGAGTGTTTTCATTGCATCGGTTGAGAATTAACATTGCCAAAAGCATAGGCTCCATCTTGCCCTGAGGAGAGAGCTCTCACCAGATCCTCCTGCCCGGTAACAGAGCTGCTTGCTCTGTCATATGGCAGTGTTGTAATGTAGAGGCCAGACGGGCTGGTGGTTCGCTTTGGGCAGAACTTGTGATATTTGGTATTTTTAACTCCCGGTTCCTGGAGTCATGTGTGTGGCATCACGCTCGGTGCCTGGAGCGGGGAGCGTGTTGCTGGTGTGGCAGCGTGTGCCCCGGTGGTGTGGGCCAGGGCTGAGGCTTTCAGGTGTTACCTCTGTGCATACGCTGGTCATGAGCAGTGTCTCAGGTGCTCCTCTTCTTCCGTGCCTCTATGGTAAGAAACTTCCTCTATTTTAAAGTGAAGTCTTGACTTTATGAACTCCAAGGGATGTTTACATCCAAAGGCTGAGTTGTTGATTTTCTCCTGTCATCTGATGTGCAGACTCATCTCTTCTGTCCTGTGTCCTTGCTCCTCTTGGCTTGTGCTGGGCTTCTTCCTGGGTACACTGGGCTGTGGCAGCACTCGGTGGCTGGATACCCCAGGTCTTTTCTCCTTCTGGAAGCCTGGGAGTGGGGAATCCCTGATCCCATCCTGCCAACAGCTGCCATCTGCATCTGTAGTTTGAGACTGTTTGCTCCATAGGACAGCTGGCAGGATCAGGCCCTTGACTTGGAGATCTTGAGAAGCTGTTTGGGATGAGCTGTGTGACAGTCTTGGTAGCGTCTGGGTGTGATGGTGGCGACAGGGGAAACAAATGCAGAGCAACCCTCCCAGTAATGCTGGTGGCCTGAGATGAGGGGGGTTGTTCTCCTGTCTGTCAGGAAAGCACCCCAAAAACTCTCCTTAATAACAACCCCTTTCTGCTCATCCTCTTCTTCTCCCTTTAGGTTATGATGTGCATTGCTCGGTGTCTGGGGTTTTTCTTTCATCACAATACTCTCCCCAGCATTTCTACTTCCCATGCTGGAAACCAAGTACAAGTTAGAAACTGCAACCAAGTGAGGAAGGAGGGGGAATGTGGTTTGTAGTGCCAGCCCCCCAGGCTGACCGACCAGGGCAGCTGGGAGGCACGTCTGGGGGCTCTAGGGAGATGCTGAGGATGGGGGAGGCAGGATGGAGGCAGCTGTTGCAGCCATGTGGGGTCTGGCTGCGTCGTGAGTCGGGGAGTCCCTGCCTGGGGGATCCTTCCTGGGCAGCCCTATGAGCTGGCTGGAGCCTGGAAATGGAGACTAATCCCTTCCCACCCTGCTGTGTGCAGAGCAAGAGGGAATAAAAAGCTGCTGAAAATCCCGGATTTCCCTTTCTATTTGGTGAAGGGATGGGGGAAACACAGGGGAGGAGGTGGACTAGCCAAGGGGGCACAGCTCCACCCTTTCCCCCTGCACAGGGCTCCATGCCTCTGCACCCACAGCCCTTGCCCAGTGGGGAACTGGCCCTGCTCCTCCATTCCCTGTTATTTTGGGGTCAGCACAAGGCAGGGCCCAGTCTCCAAACATCGGAGACCTGGCTGCTGCTGACAGTCCAGCCACTCACAGTCGATGGCACCAGCCCTCCCTCTAAGACCTACAGCAAATCTCGATCTCCAAGAGCCACCGATGGCTAAAGGTACCCCCAGCCTCTTGCTGTGAGCCCGCTTTGGCAAAGAGCTTTGCAAAAGGTGGAGAATCTCTGCCGGGGCCCAGGACGAGGAAGGGGGAAAGGGAAGCTCTGGGGGTTTGGCTTTTGCTAAAAGGTGACTCAGTGCGTGGCACCTGCGTGCTGACGGGCTACGCACCCACGTGTGATGGAAACACTGACACCGCTCCTTACCAGTGCTGCACAAAGAGCAACGGGTGATTAGCCATCGATACAGATATAATGTTTGCTGCTGAGATGAAAAGAAATTTCCCTGCAGTGATGCTGGCCACTCAGGAATGGATTCATCAGCCTGTGCTTTCTGTGCTGTGAGCGCAGAAGATGAGAGAAGCTCACCATGGGCAGGATGCTGAGGAAAGTCTCACTGAAGCTGGATGAGACCCTTAGGGAACAGCTTGTTTCACTCGCCGTCTGGTCCCTGACCCTCCTGCAAAAGCCCAGATCATGTTTTCTAGCTGTTTTGCCTGCAATTAAGGAGCCTGAAAAATCTTGAAATCTAATTTCCTACCAAAATAAGGCTGATGCTGTCATGGTGTCTGTCTGCCTGTGTGCTCTCCCCAAATGACTTCTGAACCTGCTGGCCTGCTTCACGCAAATTTGGCTGAGGGTTTGCAGATAATTAAGTCTGTACAAATATGAGATGGTTGAGAGCAGGAAAAGAATCTTGTAAATGCCCCAAAACATCTGTAGCATGAGTTCATTTATTATTAGACACCAGAAGATCCACGTGGGAGATGCTTCTTACAAACACTTTAACCACAAAAACATTTTCGTTCTCAGTTCATACATTTTCAGGCACCAAAGGCTGTCTTGAGACACAAAACCATAGGAAACAACACAAGTAGTTTCAGTGTTCACAGGGATGACCTTTTTATTTTAATGAAAACTGAAATTCTTCAGCACTCAACGTGATTCCAGGAGCCAAGACTTGAAGGAAAAACAGCATAAATCACGGACCAGAAGGTACAAAGTCGGGAGGGTCAGCGGCGCTGCGGCTGGACTCAGCACCGTGATGGGACTCAGTGGCGCTCGCTGAGTTTATTGATATTTGTGCCACTGTCACCGAGAGATAAATCTGGCCCTCGGCCACTGGTGTACAGTATTGTTTGGAAGCACACTGCTCCTCCGTGCCAAAGACCCCCAACAAAAAGTTTTGCTGGTGATTGAGAGAGGCACTGGAATAACTTCCCCCGCTAAAACAATGCGGAGCGGAAACCTTTTAAAGTGGCGATTACCAAAGGGAAGAGATTTTTTTGGGGTTTTTTTTTAATTTTTTAGGGTTCTTTTTTAAAACATCCTTTGTCTAAGGGTCTAACAATACCTGGGAATACTAAAAGACTTTTACAATTCTTAATTGACTTTTCAGCCATGTGACTGTTTGTTTCATCTCTGCAGTACCCGGCTCGGGGCTGGGCGATGAAACTTTCCCTTTGCAGCTCCTGCCAGCCTCTTTTCCTGACTCTCACGTGGCCAGCACCACTGAGCGCCTACTCAGCCTGCTAAAGCAGAATATTTTCATGTCCACTCACTGCATCCCAGCCCAGACCAAGGTGAATTTGGCCCAAATGACTTGACAGAGCCTGCGTGGTGTCAGGGAGCAGCTGGGCACGCTGGGCGTCCAGCTGCTGGATGTGTCTCCTGCTGTGCTCTTCCTGCAGCTCCTCTCCCTCATTCCCGTGGCTGCTCCAGGCGCTCTGGCTCCTCTCTTGGCTGCTCGCTTTCAATCACATCAGCTCTTTGGGTTGCTGGAGCCTGGCCCCAAGGTTTCACTCCTCACTTCAAGTTGGCTTTCCTGTGGCTTTCCGACGTGTCCGGGTTTTGATGTATGCTTTCCCTGATGTTTGTGCAGCCGAAGGAGATACAGGAGCATTGTTGGAACATCCTTTTCCATATCCCCCATTAAGGGGCTTTGTTCTTGTCTAACTGGATTTTTTTTTTTTTATGTAACCTTGGTTATTTACTTGTGGTATTAATGTTCTGTGTGTGGTACACCTTGCTATTGCTTCACTTAATTCCATGAACTGGCATTTGAATCTGTTCCACCTTATTCCTACACAGGACTAACTCTCTGTACTAAACTTAGCCTATGTGTAAATATGGGGTTTTTTTCTACCTGTAGCTCCTCAGATCACCTCGGTACTGCAGCCCAGCCTCTTGTTGTTTGGGTTGCACAGTTAAAGTGAGCTTTGGATATAATTTAATCTTGTGCAACGTATCAATTCTGTGCACTGCTGCTCGCCTGTGCTTGTGCGATGGCACCACTTCTCTCTTGGTTTTCTTAGCAGCTTCATGGCCCCGTTCCTTCCCCTACGTGTGTTCAGACACGTCGTTCCAGCGCCAGGAATGATACGGTGCTGATCAGGTTCAGGGAGCTGAGTCTGAGCATGCTGGATGGCATTTCCATCAGTCAAGGTAGTCACACGGATTCAAACCTGCATCCCTGTCCCCCAGGAGGACACGCGGTGTGGGGTCAGAGCATGTCCCCGGCTGTAACGCAAGTGCCAGTGCTGGTGATGCCCCATATGTGCTGGTAGGACCTACTCCCCAGGCTGAGGGTTGGGGATATGTTTCTCTCCACCTTCCCTAGCCCAGGAGGGGAGCCAGAACAGACCTGCCCTCCTGCTCCCCTGGCTGGAGAGCAGAACCCAAAGGCCAGTCCAGGTTGTCTGTCTGTCCATCTGGTGCAGATGATGCAGGTGGGCATGTCACTTCATGGCTGCAGCAGTGTAGTCCACCTGAGTCAGCCAGGGAGGGCACGAGTGAGAGCAGGGCTAGAGAAGGTGCTGGGATAGAGGATGATGATGAAGAGGAGGAGGAGGACAGGCCCTCTGCCAAGCAAGGTTTCTTCCTTATCTGCTGGGACTTCTCTATCGATCGGCTGCCAGAGGCTCTTGTTTCTGCGAGTCTCCTTTTACACGATTCAGCTGAACGTGTCATTTTGACTGGTTGTCATCGGTGGCAAAAGGTACTGCCTGCCCTTGAATGTATTTTTGAAAGGTGAGGAGAGCTAGAGCTTCACTCTGTTTCTTTTCCACTCAGGCTCGGGAGCCTCGCCATGGAGAGCTCTTGCTGCTGACTGGGTGATTTCAAAGGGAGTTTAGAGGAGAGGGATGGGGCCGCTTGGCCCTACACAAGCCAAGACACGAGCATCCCAAAGCTGTAACAGCAGGTGATGCTGCTCCCAGTTTCATAGGCAGTCATCCCAAAGCTGTAACAGCAGGTGATGCTGCTCCCAGTTTCATAGGCAGTCATCCCAAAGCTGTAACAGCAGGTGATGCTGCTCCCAGTTTCATAGGCAGTCACCAGCTGGTTGTACTTTGCATGTTCAACAGAGCATTGTTTTGAATGGAGCTATTGCTCCCAGTCTGACCCCAGTAGCTCAGTACAAAGGTGCTGGAGGGAAGAACAGAAAATTCAGCATGCAACCTCCCTCTCTGAGGGTTGTACTGAGGGAAATGTTATACCCAGTAAATTCCTTGATGGGTTGAGTCACTTCTGGAAAGCGATGCAGCTGGGAGGCAGATTTGGTTCATGCATCGGTGTAGCCCCTGGTTTCTCTGTGTCAGAGCAGGGCAGGGGCCAGCAGCTCTTGGGGTGCCCTCCGGGAAGCAAAGGGCTCAGGGTGCTGCGCTGACCGCAGGAAAGTGACTCCAGCTTTTGGGGGACCCTGTGAGGCTTGGGGTGCTTTGCCGTAAAACTGCCACTTTTGGACCTTGCCCAACATCAACCATATGTTTCCAATATGTAATGAAATCTCCCCACGTCGTTTTATTTTTCTGGTAGATGAGAAGGGCTGGTTTGATTTTAGAAAGGAGTTTCCTCTCTCTTTAGAAGCTACACCCACTCCCATCTTTCCCTGCCAATTTTTGTGGCTCCATAACCTTTCTCCTC
Source organism: Megaceryle torquata (assembly GCA_024611175.1). Taxonomy (NCBI): domain Eukaryota; kingdom Metazoa; phylum Chordata; class Aves; order Coraciiformes; family Cerylidae; genus Megaceryle; species Megaceryle torquata. Next base: position 29,824 of record JANIJG010014771.1, read on the forward strand.
TTTTCTACTAGTGAGTTTTCTTTTCCCGGCTCAGAGGACCCATGTGAGCAAGGATGGAAATTGCAATAACTGAGCACCTGGGAGGCTTGGACTCATCGTACGCTGATCACTAAGCAACCCAGAAAAATGTTTTTCCTGTTTTTCTTTCAGTTACAAGCACCTTAGGTGGTATTTGTTAAAAGAGCTGACTGAAACATTCTGGCAGAAAGGTGATAGGGAGATAAAAGCTGCCTTTAAAGACAAATAGCTCAAGAAATAATAGTCTTTACCAGAGGAGCTTTAGCGTGTCTGCAGCATGTCAGCCTTCAGCAGCTTAATGCCTGCTGAACTCTGCACTCGGGGGAGCGCCGGGGACGGCAGCGGGGAGCACGTGGACAAGAAAAACGCTGCGACCCAGAGCTGCAGCTGCAGCTCCCTCTCGATGTGGGGGTGGTCCAAACCAAAACTCACTGGGTGTTTTGTGATGGTCTCGAAACAGCAAGTTCTGGGCAAAGCTTTTGTGCTTGTTTTCCTGCATCGCCCTGCTGTCAGTGGCCTGCAAAATGCTGTAAGGTCTCTTGGTGCTTTTCACAAAATGGGTCCTGTTGTCTTTGGCTTTCTGGACATATTGTAATGTTAGTAGTTGTCTTTTGCCTCTTATTTTTCTGAGTATTCTTGCTATAAAGTGCTACAAAGGAATCAAGGTGCCTTTCCCCAGAAGAGCCTGCACAAAGCGGACTGTGGTCAGTTCTTTCTTAGAAAGTGGCTTGATTTCCTCCATCCCCTGCCCCCCACGTTGGCCTTGTTCTGCTGAGTTTTTAGAGGTCAGCAAACTTGAAAAGCAGAGGTTTGTGTTGTCCCTTGCTGCCCTAATGGAAGATGCTGAAATACTCCAACCAGGTGGATGGATTGAGGAGAAATATTCCTGCAAGCTCTCGAGTCTCCAAGGCTTGTGGCATAATTGCATGGCCATTGCTGAGCTTCAGGAGCCTGCAGTCTCTGCAGGAGATGCTGTAGCCCTGCTGTGTGCAGGGGCTGCAGGAAATGAAACGCAGAATAGCTGGATGGAGAGGTTTAGATCCTAATTGCCTGTGGATTTGGTGTGCTTCCTCTGCTAGGAACTGACGATAATTAGGAGCTTGCCTTGCTGTGTGAGATGCTTGGCGTGCTTCGGAGAGGCTGAAGGAGAGCTGCGTTCCTGGATTAACCTGGCGATTAGTTGGTAGCTGCCCATGGAGGGCTGTGGGGAGGAGGAGGGGGTGTTACAGCTGGAGAACAGGTGCCACCTGCAGAAGGGGCACAAAGTGCAGGAGAGCCTGAGTCCACCTTCCTCCCTGCCAGCACAGAGAGTTCGTAGTGCCTGATCAGGACCCCGAGAAACACCTAAAACCTGGAGGCAGAACGAGTGATCCAACTGCCCTGGATCTGAAATACTCGCCAGAGGATTTCCTAAAATCCACTCTTGCTGTAAGCTGTGGCAAGTGGTGTGTGGCTCACCCTTAAAATCTGGTTAAATATGGGCACTGATCACATTTGCAAGTGAGATTTGGGTCTGCAAGGGACCGAGGTCTGGTGGTGATCTGTTGGCCCTCAGTTTTGGGGAGGAACTGCTCTAGTCAGACATCTGTACACAGATAGTACTGAATGGAGCAGAGACATTGCACTTCTTGCACAAGCTCAGTTTTATTTCCCTGTCCTGAAGTAGAAAAGATAGTACTAGTTTAATACTCTTATTTCTTACAAATTAATCCTTCTGTTGAGCCTGGGCAGTGGAATGAAAAGCCTTTCAAATTAAAATCTCAGTGTCCAAAAAGTTTTGATTTAGGACTCGATGCAAGTGTAACAAACAGCCTGACTATTAGTTAATAATCTTTTCTATTAGTAGAGTTTTTCCTCCAAAGTGCCTCAGAAGCAGCAAGGAAAAGGGCTTCCCCAGCCCTTACAATAGAAGGAAGTGTTATCGTCTCCATTTTCCAGCGAGCAGCCTGACACAGAGCGCTGTGGGGATTTACTCACCGCGCCTTGTGAGCTGGTGCCAGAGCTCGGGATAGAGGCTGGATAATGTTGCAACTCCTACAAAAAAACCAGCCCAGTTCCCATCGGAGGCTGCTGATTTGGGTTCCAGTTCACTTGCTTGTCAAACAGTGAAAGCTGATGGTGTGCGATGCTTGAGAGGGGCTTGGCTTGAAGTGACCAGGGCTGATTCTTGTCTTTGGTGGTCAGGGCTGAGATCAACTTTTTTGAGTTCTCTGCTCTGGTGTCTGTCCTGCTGGAGGCTCACCAAGGCTCAAAGAAAATAAGGTTTTTGTGAGGTGGTGCCAGCACACGCCCTGGGGGTGGGGGGGTGGCAGGAGCACTGGGGTGTTGGCAGGTGCCCAATGACATGCAGGAGACAACAGCCCCTGTGAAAATGTTTCTGAGCGATGCTTTGGGGTGGGCAGCCTTGCTCAGTCATCTCATGGCCCGATGGAAAAGAAAACCAGCAGTATCGAGCATGGGAACTGGGTCACTGTGAGTTTTGTCCTGTAGGAAATATGCTGGAAAGCCCTTCTCAGAACTGGAGCAGTGAGATGAAAGCAAAGGAAGGCTGGAGGATGGAGCTGAGGGGGATGCTCAAAGGCCATGTGTATGAGCTTATACGTGCCGAGGAGAGACAATTCGTGGCCCGTGCTGAGCCCTGTTACTAAGAAACAACTTAAGGTCTGAATCTGCAGGTCCTGACCCAGACAGAGTGAGCTGAACCAGGAAACTTGCTCAGTTTGCAAAAGCCCCTCGGTGTTACCCGCTCCATGTGATTTGTTGTGCAGAGCAGCCTGTGGGCTGGAGGCTGCGGCAGAGGAGCATAGATCTGTGATCTGTAGATGCTCCAGCGTTGGCTGTATGGGTTTGTATTTCTTCAGCCAAGTGCTGATTGCAGAGAGACAGCAACAAAAGGGTTTCCCGCAGCACCCGGTTCCTGCGCCCATCTCTGCTCCTGCGCCTGCTGAAGTCGATGGGACATTTACAGCTGACGTCAATGCAAAATGCTTAGTGTGTTGTGAAAAGGTTTTGCTGAGTTTGCCAAGTGTAAAATGATATTATTGTTGTTTTTTAATGAGTCACTTAGTTGTTGATCATTTTCTTAAATCCCCTGCTTCTGGAGTCACGTGAATATAAAATAACTGCATTTTTCAACAATTTCTAGACATTTAAGAGAGCGTGGGGGAGAAGCCTGAGGATGTGATCCTGAATATTCCCTTTTGGCTCTATGCTTAGAGGCAAATAAGAAGCCCTGAAAAGTTACTTGTTTTGAATCTCATGATTTTCAAGAGCCTGGCCCCTGACAGCCGAGTGTTTGGGGTTAGCTACGCTGAGCAAACATCCTGAACTTGGGCTCCTGACCCCGCTTTTGAGTGTTTTGCTTTTCAGACCCAGAAGGTTCCCAGGAGAGAAGAAAGGAAACTGGCTGGCTATTTTTAAACCTTTCCAGTTGCCTTCCTGCCTTATATTATTTATTATCCATTATCAGAAGTGTTTCTCCCCTGAAACCATCTTTAGTGGTCAACCAAGGGACCAGTGAAAATTGCCCATCAAACAGAGCTGTATCTTTCCATAGAGGTCAGACAAAGCTGGAGGGTTTCGAAGGGTTTTGCCCACTGAAAATGAGTAGTGCTGTTATTTATTATGTGCACTTGAGCAGTGCCAAGCAATTCCAGCGGTGGGCCATAATTTCATTGCCCTAAGACATAAACACCGAAGAAAAGCAGAGTGTCCCTCCCAAAGGGAGCCCAGAGAGACAACACTGATTTGTGCTAGAGAACAGGGCCCTGCCTCTGATTTCTGGGTGCACCAAGCGAATCGGTGCTCTCCACCAATCTCCTTTCACAGCGCATCTTGCAGTGTCACGCAGTTCCCACGTGATGTGCCAGTGGGTCTAAGGACACCTCTGTGCAGAGCACCAGCACATCCTTTCTGCAGTGGAGAAAGCTCGGGTGACCTGGGCAGGGATTGGGGTTGCATCTCTGTGCCTGGACAGTGTTAAAATCCACATCCCAAAGGTGTAGGGCTGCCTTGGGAAGTGCAAGGCCATAGTACAGGGCTGAATCCCCTTTCCCAGGGTGTCCTGGGAAGTTCCCTTGACCCTCTGTGTCTCCAGATAAGCAGGACAATAGCCCACATTGTCCTCACTCGTCCTTCTGCCTGGTAAACTTTCAAGTTTGAAGAATATCGCATCCCTGGCAGCTTTGTTAATCCTTTCCTGCCCGAGCAAGAGCTGCTGGTGCCCTTGGTAGAGCTGGACGGGCGAGCCACGGCTCCACATTCTCACTGGAAATAAAGCCGCGGGGCTGGAAGGCCCTGGGAGGCTGATGTTATTTCAGCTGCGCAGGGAGCTGAGGCATGAAAGTCTGGGTTTTGGTGGTGTCAGCAGCGACGGCCTGGCCCCTGTGATACAGTTTATCGGCAGCGTGTGAGGAGGGAAGGGGAAGAGCTGGGGAGGGTGAACACACGCTGTGCTCAGCACAGGGGGAGGATGGATGACAAACAGTTCTGCCTGTTTTCTCTTTGCCTCTGAAAACAAAATTACGTTGCAGGGTTTCAGCATCGTCTTGGAGGCTCAGGGCCTCTTTAAAGCAGGATCTTGCAGCTGCCTGTGCTCTGGACCTGTTTCTCTTTCCCTGTGTCCCTGCTGGGCTGAGCACAGGTGCCCTGGTCCCCACTCCCCCCTTTGCCCGCACATCGGGGGCTGGCACAGGGAAGGGGTCAGACCCTGTTCCCAGCAGTGACTCTCTGCGTGGCCTCTGTCACATCCCCTCATCTCCCCCGGGGGACGCTGCCAGCTGCCCCTGCAGGGCCGTGACCGTGTCACTCTGTAAAGCCCAGCTGTGGAGAGTGGAGGGCTGGGCAGTGCTCTGAACACACACGGCACTGTTGGCGGGGGCTGAGCTCATATGATGAGAGAAAACTTGTCTGTTTAGCTGAAAACACGTGCTGTTAATATTCATGCACTTGAATTTAATACTTTTTGTGTGTGTGTGTTTAATACTACTTTTTCTTTGGGTGGTAATGTGTAAACCCCAGACGTGGTGATAGGAGAATCCTCTTCCAGAGCCGTTATCACCTCTGTAGCTTCGCTCCCTCCCACCCTTGTTAAACACCCGGGGCTCACCGCACCCTGTTACCCCCCAGCTTCACTCCTCCTGCCATCCGCGGCTCCCGCCTCACGTTTTTGTGGGTTCGTTTTTGTGATGTTTTGTTTTTGTTTTTTTCCAGCTCCGCCGCTTCCCCCGGCTCTGCGTCCCCCCGCCTCCCGCGGGGGCCGGGCCGTACCGAGCCGGGCCAGCCCTCGGGGCGGGCGGAGGTTTCGGGAGGAAATCCAGTGCCTGGTTTTGCAGCCTCGCCGGCTCCGTCCCGGCCCCGCGGTGACATCAGGCAAAGCTGCTCGGCGGCGCGGGGGCGGCTGCGGGCTCCCGGTGCCTGCCCCGCTGCTGCGGGCGCTCCCGCCGCGCCTCCCTTACCCCGCTGCGGCTCTCCCGGCTCCGGTGCCTCCGGCCCGGCCTTCCCTCCCGGGCATCCATCCCTCCTTCCCTCCCTCTCTCTATTCATCCAGCCTTCCGTCCCCGGGCATCCCGGGGGCGCTGGCGGGGCCGGCGGCGGAGCGCGGCGGCGGGGATGCGGCGGCGGGGCCGATGGTGAGCCGCCGGCGGGTCGCCCCCCCGCATCATGCCGCCGCGCCCGCCCCCGAGAAGATGTTCGAGGGCTGCCGGCGGGCACGGAGCCTCTGGGGGGGCGTGAGGCTGGAGGTAGCCGGGGAGAGCAGCCCCGTGGTGCTGCACAGCTTCACCCAGCTCGACCCCGACCTGCCGCCTCTGGAGGTGAGTGAGTGCGGGGGTGGGGGGGTCACTGCTGCCGTGAACTGGGGGGGGGGAGCTCAGCTCACTGCAGGGTGGGAGCACGGAGCGGGGCCCCGCTAATTTGGGGTTCTCCGCCTTGCTGGCAGCCAGGCCAAAGCCAGCTCAGAGTTTGGTGAGGGGATGGCTGTGGGCAGTCTGCTGCGAGCAGCTCTGTTTCATCTTAATTAGTTGCTCTGTAAACCAAGTTTATCTGCTTGGGGTTTTTTGTCTTGTGGGTTTTTTTTGGTTTTGTTTGTTTGTTTGTTTGTTTTTGGGGGTGTGTGTGTTTGGTTGGTTTGTTTGTTTTTTTCAGCCGCGTGTGGCAGCGGCATTGACCGGCAGGCAGGCTGCTGGGCTTTGCTGGGAGAAACCAAATTGACTTTCTCCTTCAAGACAACCAGGGAAGAGGGCAGATTGCTAAAACCGGGGGCTTTTAAATATTTTATTTGAGACTCTGGCAACTGGAGGCAGGATCAGATCTGAGCTGCTTGTAAAGGCTTCAGACTTGTCCAAACCACAGAAGTGTCCTCTGGGAAGGTTACGGGCATTGGGAGGACTTTGCTGGAGGATGCAAAATATTTGTGCTTCTTTGGATTCGACCTCAGGCGGTTCAGAGTCAGCATGGTCCCCAGGAGGTCTCAGCCCGAGCGGTTTGTTGATGGCAGTGGCATGTGGAGGCACACGAAACCATCTGAGTCAGAGCCGTGCCTTTTTTTCTTAGCGATGGATGATCAACTTTGGCGTGCCAGGAATGTCATTGATTCTGAACAAACGGTGTGTTAGGAGCTCAGCTGGAGGAAAATTTTGGCGTTTGGAGGTGGTGCTTTCACGGTAGCATCCTAACCCTGCGGGCTGGCGGTGCAGGGGTTAATACCAGCGAGGGTCAGCGAGTCTGGCTTTGCTGGGATTTCGAGCCAGCTGCAGATGTGTTTCTCTGCTCTGGATGCTTCCCGCTGGAGGGGGGTGGTGAAGGGGGGGAATCACCGCTAAAACCTTTTAGGTTACTGTGCAGATATCCGGGCAGGGCAGCCAGCGTTTCAGGGGTGATGGTTCCTTCTCCCCGCACGAAACTTATCTATTCCATAACCTGTGATGGAAAGTCTTGGTCAGTCATGAACGGGAAGGGATTATCTCAGGCTCTGCCTGTATCATTTCACCTCTGGTGGCAGGGGCTCATCAGCTCTGCTGAGAGTTCACGAGAGCTCCATCCAGCTTATTTCCCCCCCCTCCTTTCCCCTCCCTGCTTCTCTCTCCTGGGGGTGGGCGTACTGACATTGTTTGGAGTACATCATCTGGTTCGTGTTATGCCTGGCAGGAAGTCCAGCCTCTCTGGCCGCCGCGCTCCGGGAGGCCGAGGGGCCGCGCTTTTGGCAGGGAGAGCAAGAGGAGTGGGGAGGAAAAGAGGGGGTGATGCAGCGTGCTGCTCTGGCCCCAGGACAGAGGCTGCCTGGTGTGTGAGAGCCCCCAGCACCCTGTCTGGAGGAGGCTTTGGAGCTCGGGAGAGGGTTTGGCAGCATCTCGGGCGATGGGAGTTGCAAAGGCAAGGTCAGCAGAACTGAGGGTGGTTTGGCATGGCCCTGAGCAAGTCCCCGCTTACCTAAGCATGGCAGAGAGAGATGACTGCCCACCAGACCTCCTTTGAGTCCATCTTTGCCCACATTTCTGCTCTGGGTTGTGCATGGGCCCGTGCTGTGTACTGATCGGAGCAGGGTCCTGGCATCTGAGCTCTTGCACTTTCCTCCCAGCACTGAACAACTTAGTAACAAACTCCTCCTTTCTCAGGACTGTCCGTTTGCAACACAAGGTGCATCCCAGAGTGGTGTGGGGTGACCTACTGCCTCTTGAGCAACTCTGAGATGCTCAGAGAGCCGCTAACCTCTGGTATGTTCCTGTGCGAGGGCCTCCGCGTTGCTTACTAAGCCCCACTGTGCTGGATGGGTTGCACTTGCTGGTGTTGCAGTGCACAACTGGGGAAAAAAAAAAAAGAGCGTCAGTGTTGTGACAACTGTCCTGGCAGCAGCCTGGCGTGGTTGTAATCCTCGGGTAGAGTTACTCTGCAGGATGCACGTTGGGAGGAGAAGGCAGATTATTTGAACAAGGAAACCCGTGGAGACCGTCGGTGTTTTTGCAAAGCCCCGTTGATAGCTCCATAGTGCTGCCTCTGGTCCCTGGGTCCATGGTGGGAGCCTGGGGCTGCCACCTCTGACGAAGGGAGTTGTGCTTCCTGGGCTTGGCGTGTCCCCTGTGCTGGGACACAGCTGGTTTCGGTAGAGCTGTGCCAGCTTATGGGGTGGATAGTCTGGTCCCACAGGGAATAGAGGATCCCTGGAAAGCTGCTGGGCAGGTTGCAGGGAATGCAGATCTTGTTTTCTGCTCCTTGGCCGAGCCCCCGCAGATATCAGCAGGGCAGCACCAGACCTTTGCCTGTATCCCGCGGCAACCGTATCGATCACCCAGGCATCGCCTTGAGGTCCTACTCGAGGTCTCATGGCCTTGTGTTGCCGAGTGTTCTCGCTGTGATTTTAACCACAGGCAATGGAAAATTTAAACTGTCTCAGCGAGGGATTGACAGAGCAGCCCTGCAGACCTTTTGCTTTGACCTTTCCAGTTGCAATCCAGCCCAAATCAGCAGTGTCAATCCTTCCTGTCCAGCGACAGCTATAAAGTGAATTTGGTGGCTCTCCTCCTGGTCCATGCTGGACAAGCAGGGTATAACCCCCCCTGCAGATGCCACAGACTGAAACTTTCAGGAGGCTGATGTTGCCAAACCTCTGGACAAGCGGCTGGGCTGATGCATATCAAAAAAGCCCGTGTCCTTGCTATTCTGGCTGTATTTGTTTTCTGAACAATTAGGAGATTTTTAGTTGCTCAACACATTCTCAAAAACTTTAAATGCTCAGCCCAGATGCCTTTGAGGTCAGTGCTTGTTCTTTACAGCTTGGAAGGAGGAAAGGGAGGGGCAAAGATATCTCTTAAAAGCCATTTTTTTTTAGCTTAAAAGCCATTTTTCTTTGGAAGAAGATCCTTTTCTCCCAGCCTGTTCTCCTCCCCCAGGCACAACCTGATATGCCCCTTGCAATTTGCCAGATGAACATCATCTGTTGGTATTTCTTGGATGGGGACCTACCTTCTGGTTCCTTCCCAGAAAGGTTTGGAGCCGGCGGTGAGGCCAGAGCAGGCTGAGATGCTGCTTGTCAGTGGCTGCTGCAGGGTGGGAGTAACAGAGGTGGGAGGGGGGTTTTAATTATTATTTGACATGGTTAGAGAGAAGTTGGAGAGAGGTTTCTAAACGTGTTTGTATAAAGATCTTTTTCCTCAGAGGCTGCCTTGCCATGTTTCCAAAAGAGTGGGAAACCCTGCGGTACTGGGATCTTGCTGAGGTTTTAGTGGATTTAGTACCAGACTGGCAGCCCTGGAAACTGAAATTTTGGTTTACCCGCAGGCTGGCTGGACAACCTCCCCCGGCAACCCCCACACCTTGGCTTTGCTCCTGGGGCTCCCTGCAGTGGGGGAGTCAGGGGGTCCCATGCTGCAGCTCGGGGCAGTTCAGGGCCCCCCAGATGACACTATTGCTCTGCTACAGCCATCTGTTTTATGCCTGGCAAGGTTGAATTGTGGGGCAGGGGAAACTAAATGCAGTCTTGGAGGATTTCCACACTTCCCTGTGCCTGAGTTTGGGCTGTGATGAGCGAAAAGAACGGCCGGCCGGCTGTGCCTGTGGCGATCAGAGCTGGGCTGTTGGCTGTGACCACCCCACAGATAGGACCAGAGCACAACCTGCTTTTAGGGCCACCTTAGTTGGTCCAGCCATAGGAAGGGCTTTACCACTAGCAGCTACTCCACTGTTCCATCACCCTTTCTGGCTGTCTAATTGCCAGACATTCTGTCCCCTGAGGGACGGGTAATTGGAGGAGCAGAGAGCTTATGTAGGTCACTCGAGACCACATTTAAAGGCTGGGCATCCCCTGCCTGGACTTTCTCTAACCCCGTTGTCTCCAGAGCTGCCTAGTGCCTGGCTTTCAAGTGGACGCCTTTCTTTTATTTAAATATATACTTGTAGCAGGGCTGCTTCAGTTCTCAAGTATTTCTTCATCTCTCACAGACCCAGCAAGAGGGGGGGGGAAAATGTCGTTGCTAAGGAGCAGGATTTGGATACAAAGCTGGCCAAGCTGCTGGCAGGGGGCCCGGGGGGCTCCAGCACAGCTCGTGGTGGGTCAGAGTTTGTGCTTTGCTTTGGTGGGATGGCACCTGCGGGGTCTGGATGAGGGGGATTGGGATTTGAAGCATCACTTGGGCTTTAGGGAGAAAGAGCTGAGTTGTAGGGTTCATACCCTCCGTAATTTAATTTATGTGGTGCTGGGTTGGATACAATGGCAGCATCCTTTGCCTGTCCAAAATGTGTGTCATTTGCTGCTGGGATCTGTGCGACCTTCATTGTACAGTGAGAAGCATCTGCAGACTGAAAGGTGAGGCTGGCATGAGGGCCTTTACAAAAAGTGACCTGGTGCCCAGGGAGATGTGTTAAGCATCACACTGAAACTGTATCTCAGCCCCTGGCTAGAGCATGCCTGCCTGGGAAAACTGGCAGCAGGGGAAAATTTGAGCTGTTTGGCTCCTTCAGTTGTCAATTTGTCTCATCCCTGTTGTTCCCATTTGAGACATCACAACAGCCCCAGCCCTCCTGGCTCAAGGGAGCCCCACAGATGCATTTGGACTTTGCTCCGGAGTTGTTAGGGAACGGGAGCGCTGAGCTGCAGCCTGGAGCAATCCCAGCCGCTCCCCACGGCTCTGCCTTGCAGGTTGGGCATCTGAACGGAGACCCGGGGCGGGATCAGAGCAGAGGCAGAGGTGTGACAGTGAGCCTGCTCTGAGCTCAGGCTGGCACGGGAGGAGCTTTGCTCACATGTAATGTGGTGTTTGCAGAAGGGCTTTTTGTGGATGGGCCTTTTTTCCCTTACCACCTGGGAACAACTCTCCCAGAGGCAACAGGAAAGTCCTTTCCCAAATCTCAGCGTGGGTTGTGCCATTGCATGGGCTGTAGGGATCAAAGACCCATCTCCTTTGGTGAAGCAGTGACTCTGCAGCACCTTAAAACCTAAAACCTCTGTCTCTCTCCACCTGATTTTGTTTTGGTTTTATGATGTTATGCAAATAATCTCTACAGTTTTTGTTTAGGTTCCTGGGGCTGCGTTGATACAAGTTCTTGTAGGGCAGTGCTTCTGCATTAGATAACGACTGAAAGTTTCCCTCTAACATACCTGAGAGTCAGTAGTTACGTGACAGCTAAATGTCAGTGGAGATTAAGCACAGGCAGAGGCACACGCGTGGCCCGTTTCACTTGCGTAGCTCGGCAGCAGTGAGTTTGTTTTCATCGCACCATTGGTATCTGGATGAGCCCTGCTGTCAGAAACACGCTGGGATGGGGAAGGGTGTCCACCCGCTCTGCACGTGGGGTGCTGGGTGCTCGTGTAGTGGGACCACTGGGCGGAGCTGCCTGGAGAACCCCGAGGTCAGCAGAGGCAGGATGGAGATGGCTCCAGCTGCCAGGCACCGTCCGAGTCCTTGGAGCTGACAGGGTAGGAAAAAAGTTGGTTTAACTTGCAAACAGAGCAGATTGGAGAGGAAACTCATCTGAGGCAACTTCATCAGGAATGCTGAGACATTATTTTTAGAGTGGCTTTTCTTTCTGCTAACCACACTTGAACAAACAGCAGCTGAACTGAGGGCCTGTGTGGAAACCTGCTTTTCAAAGGGCTCACTACCCGTCTTACCAGAACTTCTTTTCATGTGATGGAGCAAAACCACGCAACCTTTCCCTGCTCTTTGCAGTGGTCGGGTCTCCATGGAGATTCGCAAGCTGAGAGCCTGCCCTGGGCTCCTGGCTCGAGACAGCACTTTCGTTTGTGAAATGATGTGTTTGGTTTGGGTTTGCCTCTTAGAGTTGGAACTAAATTCAGGAAACCATCATTTAGCCAAGCGGGGCAAAGTGAAGCATGTCACTTGAGACTGGCAGGGCGAAAACTCAGCTGTGGGAAGCAAACAAGGATGCTGAAGTGCACACCTTCTTGCGGTCGGGGGAGTTTGGACCTCACCTTCCAGATTAGGCCAAAACCCCAGGGATTTTGTTCAAAGACACTTGCCTAAAAGGCTCAGACTTGCTACTGGCAAGGTCTGTCTCCATGCACCGGAACAGCAGCAGAGCCAGTGAGCTGCAGGGGCAGCATGGTGGGTATGAACTGGAGCTGATGGTGTCACCCCCATTCCTCCCGTGCTGCAACCCCAATGATCATTGCAGACTTTTCAGAGCAAGGCTCATGCTCAGTTTGATTTATCATCTTAAAGCAGCCCAGCTTTTCCCCAAACATTGCTATTTCTTTGCTTTTGATGATGATTTTTTTTTTTTTTTAATTAATATTCAGTCCTAGCTGCAGTTCTGCTGGTCAGGACCCCTTGGGCTGGATCCCTGTGCTGAGCAATGCTTGTTGCTGGTGCCCGTCACTGTGATTACTGGGTTTCTAGACAATGTGGTTTACTAGATGCAGTCCCGATTGCGACAGTAAGAACTGGTATTAAGACGGGCCTGGCTGGTCCCTCCCTTGCAGCGCGCTGGGGGTGACTCAGAGCGTAGCTATGGCTCATGCCAGTGTCATAACACACACTTATTCCCTGAAGTGCTTTTTTTGTGAGGGGAGGGGGTAACTCACAAACTCCATCTCTCCCGGTCCTCATTCCCATGCGTGTTCCTCAGCAAAACTCAGCTCTGGGAGGATGGAGGTGCTTGAGGCTGGACCTGTCAGTCCAGGAAACATCAAAAGAATGGAGACAGGGAAGGAAGGTGGGCACCTCTGCCCTCTTCACACCAGTGCTGCCTCACGGTCATTGTGCACATCAGCTTTTTGGGTATCCCAGGGTTTGCCCTCTCCACATCATTTTAAAATGGGAGCGTGAGCTGCAAGGATGCTCCCAGGGGATGAACAAGGCAGAGTGTCAGGAACGGACGAGTCAGGGTGGGAGCGTGCCTGAACTGGCTCACCAAAGTGCTGTAGCCAGGAGGAGCTGGCTTACTCGTGTGGGGTTTTTACCTGCCATGAAGGAGCTCTAGTCACACGAGGCAATACTTGTCTACAAATGCCTGCAGTGACTCAGTGCCAGGTTGAAATCCTGATGCCCTGTGTCCCCGACACTGGCATGCCTTTGTCATCAACCATCTCTAGAAAAGGACTGTGTCTTAAGTGGTGAGAGAAAACATGGTCCAAAAAGTCTGTGCTGGATCGGAGTAGGTGGGAAATTGGAGAGACCCTGTGTGAAGCTGCCCTCTCCCTGACACCCCCCAGGGTTTGGCCAGCACATGATGGAGGGTTGGCTGCCTGCAGGTCCTGCTCTGGCTGATGCTGCGACACGGTCCGTGGCAGGACTTGCACCTACAAGTGCAGGGCTGGGGGGTCTTAAGAGGGAGTTCATCCCAGTGTCCCAGCTGCCCACTCCCTGCCTGCTACTGCAGCCACTTTCCACTCCCTGGATGAGCAGGATCCGGCACACCCAGCACTCAGGGCAGGGCCAGGGTCCAAATCTCACTGCTTGGGCTCCTGGCCCATATTCAGGTTCTTTGCAGCAGCTGGATTTTTTTTATTCTTTTTTCCCCTCGGTTGTTTTCTCCCCAGAGGTGCCAATTAAACTCAAGCTCTTGGTTGCTTCAGCTGTGGAAATCAGACTTAGTTGACTGAGCATCCTGGTTGCGGCCCCCCCAGGTGATGGCTTGTTGACTCCTGCCTCTATATCTGCTTATATAGCACCTACTGCCTCCTTGACACCTATTTAAGTAATGCTCTGAAGGTGAGATTTTCTTGATTACAAAGCAAAAGTGCTTGCTCTTCCCCCTCCCAGTTTCCAGCTGGCGATCCAGGGAGGGGAACAACTTGGGGGGGGACCACCGAAGAGGAAAATCCCAGCCTGAGGATGTCCTGACACCTGCTGCTGGGATGCAGTGGGATGCACCGGGGCTGCAGGTGTCAGGAAGAGGCTGGGACAAGACAGGCTCAGCCCGGAGCTTTGCGCAGGGCAGCCCGGGAAGCACATCGGCAGCAAATGGAAGCATCCTACGTCATCCCGGCCGGGGTGGGAGTCGGGCACGAGGGGCATGGCTGGAGAACAAAGGCTCGCATTTATTCCTCCCGTCCTTTCACCGGCAGCCCCTCGCTGCCTCCCTGCACTGGATTGTTCCTGTATTTTCTCTGCTTCAGCTGTTTACTGGGTCACCCTGGTGCAGACACGCACACAAAGAGCGAGCCATCCGGCGAGGCCATTCCTGTGCCACCGGCACCGCGAGCCCCTCTCTGGCCCCGAGGAGCACAGTGGTGGCATTGAACTGGGCTGGGCGAGCGCCCGAGTCTGCCCTGCTCTGGGGTCAGGGTGAGCCGAGGGCATCCGGATCCCCCCCGCCCCCCCCACCCGCCAGCATCCTCCTCTGCGCAGGCTGGGGCGATGGGATTTTGGGGAGGGGGACCCAAGAGGTCTGGGCTTGTGGACTTTGCCCACACTTCAATTGCACCAGCTTTAATGGAGGGAGCATAAATTGACGTCAGGCTGTGTAAACACACGGGTGGATGCTTATTTCACGAGAGCTTATTTGGGTTCAGCTTATCTCAGCTAAGGATGTGTCTGAGCTAAATTGAAATTAACCTTGTTCAAATCGAAATGAAGGGTGACGGTGCAGTTACCGTAAGCCAGACTGCAGCCAGACAGGGCTGTGGCAGTTGGACAGCCTCCAATTTGTCCACTCCAATCTGTGCACCTTCAAAATTACAGAACACTAGTACTCCCTGCTCTCTTTTTCCCCTCTCTGCAAGCTAGAGCAGGTGGGTTACTGCATAGGCAGCTATTTACAGTTCTCCAGGTGTCTTGGGAATGCTGAAACTCCCTGGGAATGGTGAAACTCCCTGGCAATGGTCGGTGTGGGGCCGGTGGGATGGCTCAGTATAGCACAGGCGGCTGAGAGCCACCTCCTGGCTTGGGGCTGATGTTTGATGCCTGGCAGTTGCTGGAGTTGACATCATAGCGTTGCCCTTTCTGCATTTCCCACATGCCTCGCTCGTGCCCAGGTGCGTGCCCAGGGCTGTGCTATGTTCATCTGGGTCAGGTACTTGCCGAGGGCGAGGGGGTGGTTTGACAAAAGCAGCTGGTTTTAGAGCAGCTGGTACTTCTTAAAATAATTTTTTTTTTTTTGTCTGTCTGGACTTGCATGTGGGCTACAAGCTGAGAGCAGGAGAATATTTATTCAAGGCTTTGCATCTCTGAGAACAGAGAGACTTGGCTTTTGGGACAGATGAATCCTCTACCTGCAGATGCTGATCCATGCAAGGGGACAAGCATTGCCCTGAAGTTGCAGTAATGGAGAAGTCCATCTGTTCTGGTTACCACACGCTAAGGCATAACTGACATTTCAGGAGTGCCTCTATCACTCGGTTCCAAGGTACATCAGCTCCAGACGCCAACCCAGTGGTCATTCCTTTCCAAATACATAGGGCAGTTCTTGCTGCTGCAGAAATAACACCCTTAGTGCAAAAGGGCCTTTGTTTCCACAGTGGAATTGATAGAGTGACGTTAGATCAGGCTTGAACTGTAACCTCTTTGGGATACACACTCTTTTTTCTTTGCATCTGAACAAGTCACTATAGAGCCATCGTGTTGCTGTGACTTACAGGTGCTACTCGACATGCACACACAAAATCATCCATTTTTGAACTTGGTTCTGTTATGTCTTTTGCAGATTTTTCTGTTCCATTCTGGTGCCCATACAGACCCCTTGCTCCAAGCTGAAATAACTAAACTTGCTGTGCGACACTCAATCTTTATTTAACCTTACTGAGCAATAGGTATTCATTTATTATTTTTTTTTATACACTACTTTTCACCAGTCATGTCACTCTGGTTTCAGTTCCAGTAATTACCCTGAGGGCTCTAGGCGAGTTTGTAGCAGAGCGTTCGCTCTGTGAGCGTGGCCAGCTGTGTCCCTCCTCTGCTAGCCTGGCTCTGCGTAGGCGTTGGCACTGAGCATGGATGCTGCCGAAGCACACGCCGAAGCGAGCACGAACACAGAGCTGAGGACTGTGGAGCAAGAGCTAGAACTTGCTGTGTCGGCGGGATCTTTTTTTCCATCTACTCGGAGAGGAAGCAAAACCTGCTGCACTCAGTTTTCTTGTAACCTTCATTAAGCCTGCGGAGGGAGCCCATCCCAGCACATCCACTGGTAGGAAACACGAGGGAAGTCCTGCTTTGGTGGCATTTTCACATAGCATGTAGATGTCTAGGGAGAAGTACTGGTGGTGTTCAGGTACTCCAGGGTGTTGGAAACACAGGGTTTGGAGTTAGGCAGTCATCGCTGGCATCTCTGACACTGCCAGTTGCAGGTGGAGTTTGCTTTTCCCTGGGGATTCTCCCTGCATCACCCCGCGCAGCAGGGGATCCTGATCCTGTCCCTTGGAAGCTGGGGGGGATGGAGTTGACATGGAGCATCTTTGCAGATCTTTGACTCTTGATTTCCAGACCATAAAAAGAGTGAAAAAGCCTCTACGTGTGGGAAGGCTCTTAGTTTTCTTTAAAAACTAGACAAAAACAAATAGGGAAGGAATCTTGTGTATCTGCTCTGTCTCGTTTCTGGACCTGAGCTCTGAGCTCCTAATCCTCACTCCAGCCACTGACTCACTGCATGCAAGTCACAAGATGCCTTTGTAACTGATCCACCAGCCGCTGCTTTCTTGTCTCCCTGAGCTGTGAGGGTGGCAAAGGCTGCCTTTGAATATTGTCTCCAAGCCCTCTGGGCTATGGGCACAGGATCAGACCTGCCACCAGTCTTGGGCAGCCCTAGACCCCCGAGGGAGGAGCTGCAAGATCCTCATGGGAGGCAGATAGGAGGTGATGTGCTCCCTCTCTCTGCCCCATCCTGTTCTGTGGGAGTGTGTGGTGCTGGGTGATGTTGGCCCCAGGGCTGTTCCCTGTGGGCACTGGGTATCTTTCCATGCTGAAACACCTGAAGCTGAGCTAAGGGTGTCAGGAAAGCCTGGCTGCAAAGCGCAGCAGCTGAAGGGCCAAGAACAGGCCCTCAGCTGTCACCGCTGTCTTGGTGTCCTGGCAAAAACACCCCCTTTTCATAGTGGGTTTAAGTTTAGCTCCTGGCCTTTTTTCTGTTCTTTTCCTGTTTCTCCCTTTGGCGTTATGTTTTAATAGGCTGTTGGAATCGGTCCTGGTTTGAGGTGGCTTGGAACAGGCAGGAAGGAAGGCAGAGAGTGTTGAAAACCCAAAGGAATCGCGTCCATCTTCCTAGCATCTCTGCACAGCCCAGCCCTAGCGCGGCACTGGAGCTCCATCAGCAGCACTGGGAACACAGCTTGGGGACAAAGGAGACAGTGGGAGGTCAACTTGCCAGAGGCCAATGTTGGCCAGAGAGAACCATTGTACCCCAGTGCCACCGCTGTCATTGCTGGGACGGTGTTTGGGAGCAAGAGCGCTCCTGCCCTCGCTGGGGCTGCCATCCCCAAACACGTGCCATGGCTTACTGGGGTCGGCAGGCACCAGCATGGGGCACCTTCCCTCTCCCCAAACACGGGGGGTGTCCAGCAGCTTCCTCACCAGCTTTGGGTAGTCTCTGTGGCCTTTCTGAGTGTGACCAGGGGAAGGAAACTGCCAAGGAGTGTGAGGAGCAAACGGGCTGGTCCCAAGTGGCGAAGCCATGGAGGAACATCCGCCACGGGGCTTTCTGCCTGAAAGTCCCCACAAGGAAGGGTGTTGCGCTGTGTGAGCTGATTTTGGATGGGTAAGACAGAGGGTACTTCTGCTTTTGCGGTCGTTGTCTTTGTTTCACGGAACTGCCGTTGTTTCCCTTTCACTAGATGGGGGGTGGTTTTTTTCCTATTTCCTTTTACATAACGGTGCACGCTTCAGTTTACATAAGAGGCCCCAGAGTTGCTGCAAAGTTGGTTGAATGGGTTCAGGATTTACTCCTGAGAGTGAAACGAAAGTTAATTCAGGGCTTGTGTCAACCACGGAGGATGCGGTCCTTGGTGGAACTGGTTTCTTTCACTTCTGGAAAGGCCCATTTCCCACTGATGGTGGGAAGGGATTATTCTGAGAAGGGACTGGGGATTGTAAAGACCAGACCCTCACTTTCTGTTTCTGGTTTTACCAGCTTTCACCAAGCCCTTTCGAACTTGTGCAAACATGGAGCTTCAATGAGAAACTCCCGGTGATGTCTCCGAGGCTTAGCTCTGCCTTTTCTTGTCTCATTAGCCATCAAGACTGTTAATTCCTAACAGGCGCAGGTTCCCCGCTTCCCATGGGCAGGGTTAGCATCTGCTTCTCTCTTGTGGCTGGTAGGAGCAGCCCTTTGAAATGACAGTGCAAAGAACTCTGGGTGCTGTGTTATACCTGTCTGTGGAGCAGGCATTTTGCGTAGCCCAGCTGAAATGGAACAGAGTAACAGGAATATCTTGATCTCTAAACCAGCTGTTGTCCAGGGAGCATCCGTAAAAGCACTTTAAACAGTTTTGCCTCTTCTGCGTGTGCTGAAATTAATACCTTTTTCCAATAACAGTTCATTATTTTGTGTCTTTGGAGACCAGTGCGCTAACCCAGGGCACGTGGGACCAGAGCTCTTAAGACCTGGTAATTGTTGGATAATTGTCTGCGTGTAACGTGTCGGGATGCTGTCATGCTCACGCTTAATCCTGTACTTTGCTCCTGTCTTACTAAAACCACCTTTGTGACTGATTTCAGACGCTTTCTGAAATGTAGATCCCTAGCCAATATTTTCCTTTGCTGTTTGGCTTTTGTGTTTTCCCCTCCCTCCAGCTGTCGAGAAGAGATGAAGGCAGATTCCCTGCTGCTCTCTGCCTGGCTCCTGCGAGGGTCCTGCAACCACAGCCCTTCCTCCAGGCTCATGAACTTTGGCTACGTCTTAGAGCTCGTTATTAAACCTCTGTGTGAAGACGTGGGGTTTGACACCAGGCCGTGTACTAGAACATTCACCAGAGAGTAGAAGAGTTTATTGCAAGGAGGAGGAATTCCTCCCTGGTGTAGTCACCAGTGCTTTGAACTATGGTGGAGAGCTCATTGCTCATGCAGCCCAGGGCTATCTGCAGTTGGAAGAGGCGGTCTCTAAAACCAGGCAAGCCATCTGGTGCAGACCTCCCGTTTCATATTTCAGGGGATGAACTCCTGCAGAGTTCACTTACGACTGCTTTTGCAAAAGCCTCTAACTCCACAGGGTTGGGCGTCTGATACCCCTAAGTTAAACATGTGGTTTTTCCCTGTGCCCCTCCGTTGAGAGGCCTTTTTTCCTCTGTATGGAGAGGAGCAGGACTGCACACCGAGCTGGAGAAATCGTGGGCAGATGTTCATTTTTCTGTGTCTTCCCTTTTTTGTTGCCCACCTTGAAATGTGTTGGATCTCTCTTTCTGGGGTGCTGAATCTCTTCCGAATGAGTTTGGTGATAGGTGCAAATGCTGTAACCATCAACGTGCTCAAAATTAGCGCTTTCACGGGAAAGCTTTGCCGAATCTTGCTGCAGCCATTTAAAGCCCCATCTGGGCCTGTTGGATGCAGCTCTTCTAGCAACGCGATGCAGGAAGCGGCAGGGACTGTTCAGCTCTGTCTCTGCCATGGTGTGGTGCTCGGTTGTTCCTACTGAACCACCAGTGAAGGATGCTTTGCATGTGGGTGCTGGGCTGTGGTTGTGCTGGCTGAGGCTGAACATGTTCCCTACTGCTGTGAGGGGCAGAAAATGCCAGCAGATGTTTAGGGTGGGCAACGAGGAGCAGTAGCTGTTGCAGGAATATTAACCAGCACTTGTCTGTCAGAGCAATTTAGAGAGCATTTTGAAGATGTTCATCTTCGGTTGACTTGCTGGAAATCGTGGTAAGAGTGCCAGACTTAGGATTGGGGTGTTCTTGGTGGCCAGCAGGAGCCTAAGCCACAGGTCACGGTTTTGTGTCTCTCCCAGCCCCACTCCCACCCTGTGTCTCTTCATCTGCAAAGGGAGAAAAGTGCATTTGCTTGAGGTCTTGGAGTGGGGCTTCACTGGCTCCATCCTGCTGCTGCTTTTTGCTTTGTTGGTTTTTAACCAACATGTGCGGAATGCGCAATCAGCATCTCGGAGAAGCAGTGGTAGGAAGGAGGAAGCTCACGCGGAATATAAATAGCCAAATTTTAAAATGTACCAGTGTAGCAGCTCGCCCGGCTCTTGGCACGAGCCTGGCTGAAGACCGCTGGGAAGCTGCGTACTTCGTGTGTGGTTTGCAAAGGGGGAACTTTGGGGGGATATCACACAAGTCAGCAAGACAAAAAAATGAATGAATCTGACAGTCTTAAATATGGGAAGGAAATGAAATTTGCTTCTACGCACATCAGAATTGGGTGTATCCTCTGCACGTGTCACACAATGCAGAGTGAACCCCCCTGCCTGGTTATGGCAATACTTTCCACTGTAGTTGCACAGCAGCTGCCAGTGATTCATGGGCTGATCCTGGGACATTTTGTTCTCCTATATGATTCGATTTCTTTATTAATTTAATTGCATTTCAACAAGTATCTGATTTTTCTTGGTGTTTGTGTCTGGGGTTTACAGCTGCTCAGCCAGATCTCTTCTCTGAGTTAGACTGTACTCAGGGGTCTGGTCCTGCTGGACCCGGAGCTTTCCTCCAGCTCAAAGGCAGCAGCTGGCTGTGGTTCTCTCTCTCGATTTCTTGCTAAATAACAAACACTTGATTTGATTTTGAGCATGGTGTGACAACAGTGTGGTGACCACTGCTCTGATGGTGATGATGAAGGATGATGGTTCAGGAGTGTGTTAGGTGCACGTTCAATATGTCAGCTCAGTGTTGGGTTCAGCACTTTCTGCTCAGTGTCTCTTGGGATGTGCAGCATCATCTGAAGCCAGAGCCCTGGGTGCAGCTGTTGCCACATTCATGGGGAGCAGTTTGGGAGGAGGATTTTTTGCAGGGAGCATCATTGCTCCTGGGGCTCCATCCTGAGTGGCCCCACAGCACCTTCTTCCTCAGTGAGCCCTGAGTTGTTTCCATTGCTCAGGGTTCTTTTTGTGCATCTGAGAGGCAGATTACAGGAAAGCCATGGGCTGGCTCTGATCCCTGGCTGGCAGTGTGGTGTGCAGGGGATGACTTGACCCTGAGCCTCTGCACCCCAGTGCATGGTCACCTCCCCCTGCTAACCAGCTTACTGCTTTTGGGCATTTCCCCATCTGCTGAGCAGTGGGTTTGCCACATGTTACTCCATGTCCCAACATTTGGTGTGGGGGATGGAGGGTGGGGGAGATCCCTGCAGTGTTTAAAAGGATCTGGATAAATCCTCTTAAGAGAGGCACTTACTCAGCAGAGCGTGGTGGGAGAGGAGGAGGGAACCAAATTGTCCTTGTGGGGCTGGAGCTGTTGCCAAGCCCTGCACTGGCACATGGGGTTGGGGGAGCTGAGAGAGATGTGTGCCTGGGGACCTGCCCCAAGAAGCATCCTCTCTTTCCTCACCAAGTTTTCAGTGGTCTCTATCCCCAGAGCAGAAACAAGAGCCTCGTGCCTGGGTCAGGCTGTGGCCCAGAGGTGCTGGTTCCCAGAGGTGCAGAGATCTGTCTGGGCTGTGCCTGAGCCCACCCTGGCACTGCGTCCTAGGGTTTCCCCCCAGCTTTGAGCTCCCCCCATGGTTTTCTGCCCTGTGTTTGTGGCCAGCGCTGCAGGAGGCTTGGTGTCACCGTTGTTACTTCTCACCGAAGGTGTGCTCGGTTCCTGCAGGGGCAGATTATCCAGATTACAGTTGGACCAGGTGACAATGTCACCTTACGGGAAAGGCAAAGGCTTGGGGAGGGGGAAACAGACGGGGCTGGGTGTGCTGCCACCTGCCCAGCACCAGCCTGGGTTTGTGGAAAGGCTGGGACATGGAGCCAGGGGACATGGAGCAGATTGAGAACAGCTTCCCCAAGTCCTGGCTCTGCCTGTGTGCAGGGTTAAACTGGCCAGAAAGACCAGTGTCTCCTGGTTTGCATTTGTGAGCAGGCCAGGGAGTCTCTGTCTGCCTGCCTGCTGTTGCCTTTGGCTTGCCAGGGTATCTCATATGAGCCCACAAAGCATCTTTGCCACACTTCACTGTCCTTATCTCATGGTGTATCTTGTCCTTCCTTGCAGAGCTCCACACAGGAGATTGGAGAAGAGCTGGAGGATGGTGTGATCTACAGCATATCGCTCCGGAAAGTGCAGCTCCATCACACGGCCAACAAAGGGCAGCGATGGCTGGGGGTAAGAGCTGGGGGCTCCGCCAGCCTCCTGCCACCGGGTGTTTTGAGCTTTTTCCCTGCCAGAGACCTGGTGACCTGATGTCAGGGCTTGGCAGGTTTGATACCAGCCTGTGTCTTGCCCTCTTCTTGCTCCTCTACACGTTCCTCTCCTGGGGGGTACTTCCAAGCCTTATCTGGGAATCATGTCTGTATTTGGGAGGAGGGGCGTGGGAGCACATGCTGGCCTCTGCCCCGTGGGAAGGGACACGGGCGAAACAATCTGAAGCCCTATTTAGCAGATTAGGGCAACTCTGATTGATTTTGGCAACCTTTAGGCCTTTCCTGGGATTTCCCAAATGCCCAAGTCTTCTCAGCTAGGTTGCTGGTATTTGGTGTCTGTGGAGACCTGGCTTCCATTCCCCAGGCTCATCATGAGAGCCTCAGGCAGTGTAGGGGGTCTGGTCCCAGCGTAGACCTGAACGGTGGCTTGTGAAGCTGTTGGGACTGAATTGCACTTGAGTGTGTCTGTCTTCACCCCACCCACTGACTTCTGCTTCTGTCTTGGCAGTTTGAGAATGAGTCAGCCTTAAACCTCTACGAGACCTGTAAGGTGCGGACAATAAAAGCCGGGACTTTGGAGAAGCTGGTGGAGTACCTGGTCTCAGCCTTTAAGGGCAATGACTCCACGTACGTCACCATCTTCCTGTGCACTTACCGGGCCTTTGCCACCACCAAGCAAGTGCTGGACCTGCTGCTTAACAGGTGAGGCTGCCCTGAGCCCTGAAAGGCAGCTGGTATCTGAGCCCCCTTGGTCAGCAAAGCCCCAGCATCTTTTGCTGCCATGCCTTGGAGGGCTGACGGGCTTCTCCCAACTCCATCAGTGTGAAGGTTTTGGGGCATGGCAGGGAGGACTCAACTTCCCGGAGAGCTGGAGTCCTTCCAACTGGTAGCCCTGCTGTGAGGTGGCCAGTGCTGGCTGCTTCCCTCTTCCCATAATGTGGGTACTGTAGCAGAGCTGGGGGAGCAGGACAGTATGTGGGAGGTTCATCCCGACCCCCTGGCAGAGCTGGGTGTGATGTGGAGGGAGAAGAGGCAGCACTGAGACACAGCTGAGTCCAGGGTGCTCACTGCCTCCTCGCTGTGCCCCACCAGGTATGGCAAACTCCATGTGCAGGCGAATGGGGACCATGCCAGGCACTCTGTGGATGAGAGGATGGAGCTGAAGAAGTAAGTCTGACCGCACTGCGGGTGAGCAAGATGGGTGGCTCTGGTGATAGCTCTTTGGTGCTATACAAAGGCATGTGTTGTCCCAGGGGTGCTCCTGGTGCCTGGGGCTCATAGCGGTGCACAGGGGTTTCTCCTGGCACCCAGTTCTCATGCAGACTTGCCTGTATTTCCCCCTCTCCCCACAGCACCATCTCCTCCATCCTGGGCGCCTGGCTGGACCAGTACTCAGAGGACTTCCGCAAGCCCCCGGACTTCACCTGCCTCAAGCAGCTCATCTCCTACGTGCGCCACAACATCCCCGGCTCGGACCTGGAGCGCAGAGCCCGCATCCTCCTGGCCCAGTTCCAGCAGCAAGAGCAGAGCGAGTCCGAAGCAGAAGGTGAGGTCATTTGGGGATGCAGGTGGAGAGATTGTTACTGGTTGGCACCAAGGGTCTCCAAAACCTTGGGTCTTGCCACGTGGCTGAGCACCCAGAAACCTCACCTGTATTTATATGGAGGTGCACTGGGAAGCTAATCCAGCTGAGCCAGAAGTGGGATTTCTAAATGGATTAGCTAATACGCCTTTAATCCTCTGCAGACACTTCCATCCATGTTTAAAATTACTATCCTTTTATCTGAGCCTTGTTTCTCGAGGCATGAAGCCAGATGGGAATTAAGAGCCCGGGGGGTGGGATGTGGGTGCCTGCAGGGGGCTGGTGTGGGTCTCTGCGGGCCCTGGCTCGTGGTGCTCAGCTTCATGCCTCTCTCACAGCTGTGGACCACAGCGGCTGCACCTTCCAGCTGGTGGAGGAGAATGGGGTTGGGGACGGGAAGCCAGATTTCCTCTCCTTCTCCCCAGAGATGGTGGCAGAGCAGTTCACGCTGATGGATGCTGTGAGTATTCAACATCTGGGTCGATGGTGCTGTGCCCGCTGCAGGCCTGTCTCTTCCCTTCCGTCTTTTCCTGCTGGCCTGTTACCTTTCCAGGGACTCCTAAGAGACCCATTTCCATCCCTTTCTCTTCCAGGAGCTGTTTAAGAAAGTGGTGCCTTACCACTGCCTGGGCTGCATCTGGTCCCAGCGAGACAAGAAGGGCAAAGAGCACCTGGCACCCACCATCCGTGCCACCGTCTCGCAGTTCAATAGTGTGGCCAACTGTGTCATCGCCACGTGTCTCGGAGACCGGTCCCTGAAGCCTCAGCAGAGGGCTAAAGTGGTGGAGCGGTGGATCGAAGTGGCTCGGGTAGGACAAGTCACCATCCTGCTCACGTCCTGCCTCGGTGCAGGGCTGAGGTTCTGCAGTGTGCACATCCCAGCATATCCCTGGGCTTTCTTTAATGCTGAGTCCTCTCATCTCCTTGTCTGTCCCCAGGAGTGCCGCATCCTGAAGAACTTCTCCTCCCTCCGAGCCATCCTCTCAGCTCTGCAGTGCAACGCCGTTCACCGGCTGAAGAAGACCTGGGACGAGGTCCTACGGTAAGCAGTGTCTTCTAGGCTTCTGTGGCCACAGGGAGGCTCCAAAGGGGAGGTTGTGCCCTTAAATGTGCAGGTGGGATCATCTCAGCTCCAGCATGCCCAAAACCCAGGGACCAGTGCTAAGGTGTCAGGCATTTAAGGAGGGTGAGGAAATCACCTCCTCCACCTTTCCATGCAAAACACTCTGCAATAGCCCCCAAACGGGAAGGCTCTGCTAGAGCTGTGTGGGTTGTGGTTGTCCCTTGGGTGAGCAGAAGAGAGCTCAAGAAGACCCCAGGGTGGCACCATTACTGACTTCTCCCCGTTTTTCTCCCTGAGCAGGGAGAGCTTCCGCACTTTCCATGAGCTCTCAGAGATCTTCTCCGATGAGAACAACCACTCGCTGAGCCGGGAGCTCCTCATTAAGGTATGAAGTAGCAGCACCCATGTCATCTGCTCGAGGGATCATCTGCAGGGAGCTCAGACTGATGCTGGCAGAAGTTTCTGTGGTCTTCGAGCCACCAGGCAGTGCACTGGCAGCACTGGCCAGGGTTACTGGGTGCAGACAGGGTGTGTTGAGTCTGGGAAGTAGACCGGGGTTTTGGACCGGGCTGAGCTTTCTGCTTCTCCACCCAAAAGTCGTCATTGCCTGAAGCTCACAGAGCAATTCAGCCAGCAGAGATAAGCAGTGAGATAGGATCCAGAGCTGCATTTAAACAGCTCCGTGCAAAGTCCCCTTGATTTCGGGTGGGGTTGTAGGATTTGTGAAAGGCTTCAGCAAAAATGTCCCTCCCTGTGGAGCTTCTCTGCAGCTTCCCAGCCTAGCTCCAGTTTGTGGGGGCTGAGAGGACAGAAAATGCAAAAGGGAACAAAACATCCCATTAAGGAGCTATTTATACAGAACTGGAAACAAGCAGCAGTTCCTATTCACTCAGCCTCTCCTCCCTGTGAGCCATGCAAAAGCTCAGCTTTGATTTCCTCCCCTTCCACTCCTTCCTCTTCCTCTATACAAAGAAAGTTGTACCAATAAAAGCAGGGAGGAATTTTAGCTCCTTTATTAGTGCAGTCCCCCACCTGCTCTGATCCCCACCTCTCCCCACCATCCAGGAGGGCACGTCCAAATTTGCCACCTTGGAGATCAACCCAAAGAGGGCTCAGAAGCGGCAGCAACAGCAGCGGGAGATGGTGAGTCTGGTACAGCCCTCCCAGTGCCCCCTCCCTGCAGCTGCCCGGGCTGGTCCTGGCTCTCTGTTGACCCCACTGTCCCTTGCTGTCCCCACAGGGCGTGATGCAGGGCACCATTCCCTACCTTGGCACTTTCCTCACGGACCTGGTGATGCTCGACACCGCCATGAAGGATTTCCTGGATGTATGTACCTCCATCTCCATCCTCCCCTTCCTCTGCACAGCAGCAGAGGGCTGATAAATGGAGGGTTGGTCCCCCACGCGTCCTGTAGCTGACACTGCACCCTGCACGTCCCGTGGCCAACACTGCACGTCCCATGGCCAACACTGCACCCTACACGTCCTGTACCCTGCACATGCCCCTCTGCCAAGCCGTGGCCATGGGCTGCTCTGGCCCTGCCCCTCGGCAGGGACACCCTCGCTGCAGTGTCAGCAAGACTGGGGAGGCAGGGAGGGATGGGAGTAATATTTTTCTGCCTGCTCCCCACTGACATTTGGCTCTTTTCCAGGGTGGGCTGATCAACTTTGAGAAGAGAAGGAAGGTGAGAGCTTGGTCCTGGCAGCAGCATGGCGGGGTGGAAGAGGGAGGCTGACTTGGTGCAAGCCCAGACTGTGCCAGTCACTTTAGGGTTGATTCCTCTCCTTTTTTGCTGTCATTTTCTTTGGTTTTGGGGAGGGATATTTGCATCATTCATATCTGTCTCTGTGAATGTGGCTGGGCTCTTCATGGAGCAGACTGGGGCTGGTGAACAGATCTGATCTCTCAGCTTCCATTTGCTGCAGGAGTTTGAAGTCATCGCCCAGATCAAGCTGCTTCAGTCTGCCTGCAACAACTACAGTTTCACACAGGAGGACCAATTTGTGGACTGGTTCCACAGCCTGGAGCGGCTCAGCGAGGCCGAGAGGTGGGTGTGAGCAGGGTCCAGGGCTGTGCTGCCACCAGTGCATTGGGAGGTCCGACTGCCCATCTCCTCCAGCTGCTGAGCAGCCTCTGCCCCAGGCTCCAGTCCCTGCTCTGCGCAGGACGGAGCTCAAACCCTCATCTCTCCCCTCCCAGCTATGGGCTGTCGTGCGAGATCGAGCCGCTGTCAGAGTCGGCCAGCAACACGTTGAAAGCGAAGAAAAACACGGGCATCATCAAGCGCTGGAGCGAGTGAGTCTACTCGTCCCCGGCGGGATGCGGGGTGGAGGTGGGGGCCAGTGTGGGTCATCTCTAGCTGAGCATCATAGGGGACAAGGCTCTGGGGTGGCTGCTGTCCTGCCAGCCAAACAGGCCCTTGCTCTGCTCCCTTCTCACCTGCCCCGCATCTCTCCCGGCAGCCGGCAGCCACCGAGCACTGAGCCCTGTGCCAGCGGCAGCTCCCACTCGAAATCCTTCGACCAGCTCAAGTGCGGGCAGTACCTGTGCAGCGGGGATGCCACCGACTCAGTGAGCGTCACCTCTGCTGGCTCCAGCAGCTCTGACGTGGAGGAGATCAACATCAGCTTCATCCCCGAGTCCCCCGACTGCCAGGAGAAGAAGGTACGAAGCAGCTCATAGGAGCCGGGCTGCTGGAGGCAGTGCGGCCATTGCATGGGGACTGCATCACCTCTGCCCTGGCACTGGGGTTGGGGAGAGCGGGTGGGGGTCCCAGGGGCTGTTTCTGACCTGCCGGGGCTAAGGGAGGCCCCTGCCCTTTGCTGCTGTGGCAGCGTGGCAGGGCTCTCGTGCCTCCGGTAGCTGTAGTCGTGTCGGTCCCCCGTTGTCGCAGGTCAGTGAGACCCCTCTGGCCTCCCTCCCCCAGCGCTGGTACGCCCCGTCTGTGGCTGATGGAGAAGCTAAACCCACTGTGTCCTCCGCATCTCCTCTCCTCCCTGCCCTCCAGTTCTGGGAATCCACCTCCTTGTCCTCCCTGGACACGTCAGGCATCGGCTCAGGCTCCAGCAGTGCCTCGTCCTCTTCCGTCTCCTCCACGCCAGTGACAGCTTCTCGCACCCACAAGCGCTCGGTCTCCGGCATCTCCAGCTACTCCTCCCTCTCGCTGCCCCTCTACAACCAGCAGGTCGACGATTGCTGCATCATCCGCGTCAGCCTGGCCGTGGACAACGGCAACATGTACAAGAGCATCCTGGTTCGTACGGGGCACCCGCAGTGGCACTGGGGAGGGGTGGCTCGTGCCGCTCGGATGAGGGCATGGCCCGTGTTGGGGAGACGGTGTGGGAGGCTTTGCAGTGTTTTGCACTCCCCGGGTTAATAACGCGCTGTGCTCCCAGGTGACGAGCCAGGATAAGACTCCGGTCGTTATTCGCAAGGCCATGGCCAAACACAATTTGGATGGGGACCGGCCTGAAGACTACGAGCTTGTTCAGATCATCTCAGAGGAGAGAGGTGTGTGCTGGGGTGTGAGGGGCTTTCCCGGGGGATGGATCCCTGGCTGGCCATGCAGCCCTGCAGCCTGGGCAGCAGTGGGTTGGAGCTAGGATGGGAGGTGACAGCAAGGCGGGTCCCAGCACCCATGGGTGACTCAGCTCCACTCTGGGCCCCTTCCAGGGAAGCTGTGGCCAACTGACCCCCATCCTTGGTCAATTCCAGAGCTGAAGATCCCCGACAACGCCAATGTCTTCTACGCCATGAACTCCGCCGCCAACTACGACTTTGTGCTCAAGAAGCGGGGCTTCTCTAAAGGGGTCAAGATCAAGCATGGCTCCAGCTCCACCCTGCCCAGGATGAAGCAGAAAGGCCTGAAGATTGCCAAAGGCATCTTCTAGCCTCAGCCCCACTGCCACCCATCACCGACGGGGCCTTGAGGGCAGGCTGCTCCAGGCTTGGCTGCGGCCGGTCCTTGTGCCACCCGGCACGGCGAGAGGAGCGACCCTCGCCCGCAGGGATTGGCCGCACATCTCCCTCCTGCTCCAAGAGCCAGGGCGCTTCGGCAACCGGTGTCAGCCTCCGCCTCTCTCTGCACAAGCCCCCGTTTCAATCAGGTCTTTTTTTTTTTTTTTTTTTTCCTACGTAGGAAGGCAGCAGAGGGGATATCTCTCTCTTGTTTTTAACCTTCCACGGTGCGACACTAGTCCAGCCGCCGGCCAGCCCAGAGCTGGAGCCCACCTCTGCCGTAGGTGCCTTGTGTCCGAGCGAGCCGGGGAGCGGTGACTCGCAGAGGGGCCCTTTGCGAGGAGCAGAGCATGAGCTGTCACCCCAAGGCTACAAAGCCTCCCACCTGGCGGGGTGCTCTCCTTCCCACCTTTCCTGGCGTTTTTACCTCCACGTCCTTCCTCTCCGGGATAACTGGCATCGCCATCGCCACCGCCACGCATCTCTGCCTGTCCTTTCCTTGGGAGAAGCCCTGGGCTGGGAGGTGAGCTGGGAAGGATGCTCAGAGCCCCGTGGAGGAGAGCTGTGTCTGTGATGTGATGGAGCGGGCACCTCGTGCTCTTGACAACTGGAAGCCTGTGTGGTCTCGCTCCTCTCCCCCATCCAGTGCATCCTCCAGCTGGACTGGGATGGCCCGCATTCAAACTTGCACCAAAGATCAAATGCCAGTGTCTCTTCTGCCACTGGGGGAAGATTCGGGCCGTGCCCCTCGTGCTGCCAGCCTAACGAGGAGGAGAGCAAATTTCTGTCTGAACTTGTGTAAATAGAGACCTTGGGTCTGCGCAGGTGGCCGAGGAGCTGGAGAGCTCCAGGTGCCCTGGCTCCCACCACCTGACTCACAGAAAGTGCCACTCACCTTGGGCTTTAACCGGACTTTTTCAAACACTGACCATGGGAGAAGCAGCAATGAGACTTGTTTTGTATAAAACAAAAAAGTTTACTGATTTTTTTTTTCCAATATTTATTGGTTGTAAATAGATGAACTTGTACATTTTACTAATCCAGCCTCCCCTTGCCCTGCAGCCCAGTCCCTCTCGTCTCCTCTCCCCGCCCTGGTATTTAAGGCTGCTGGGAGGGACATTGGCAACAGTAGCATCGCTCTGCCCCATTTGTGGGGCACAGGCCCCACCAGCCACCCCTCCCTTGTTTCTCTACCACTAGTTGCTCGAGCAGGGGCAGAGATGCTCGTTTTAATCGTTGTAGGAAACACTAACCAATGGGGGACTTTATTTTGCTCGTGGCTGTCTTTTTTTTTTTTTTAAATCGCTTCCTTCCAGCACATCTTTTCTGTTTCCCGTCTGTCTGTGCTGCCCGGGTGGGCACAGCACCTTCCCCAGCTCCAGGAGAGGGACCGGGGCTGGGGGCAGGACCTGGGCTGTGGGCTGCTGGCATCAGGTGATGAAGAGGCTGTTTGGGTACGAGGCCAGCACTGAGCTCTCCCAGCCCTGTGTCCCCTCGGGTGGCACCGCCCACTGCTGCACATGATGGAAGCCCCTGGCTCCCTGATGCAGCAGCAGCTTCTGCCTCCCACCTTGCCCAAAGCCCAGCCCCTGCCCTTGGGCACCAGCACCCCAGGGTCTTCCTCTGCTCTGTGCCCACCCTGGGGCCATGCTGGCCCCCACCACCCTCCTCCCCTTACGCCGGTGTCCCCCAGCAGCCCAGTGTCACCAGAGGGACTGGCTGTACCATATGTATTTTGTACCACTTCAATGAAGGAGCACACTGCCCAGTGTGACTTGTACACAGCAATGTAATTAGTCTTTGCAATAAAATACCGATGATCAAACGTCTCTGCCCTGAGCCGGGTTTGTCCTGTTCTCCTTCTCCAGAATGCAATCCCATTGCTGGAGAAAGAGGAGTGGGCCTGACCGTGGCCACTGTTGTTCGTACCTTAGGTTAACTCAGCCGCGTCGAGCCTTGTTTTGTGTTTGAACTCAGACACAGGCTTTTTGTTGGAGGGACCAGTGTCCAGTTTTTAAATTAATCCCATTCACTTGACCCCACAAGTTGTTGGGACTGTTGTGTTTTCCAGTTGAGATCCAGTTTATTGGTTTTGACCCTTTTGATAGAAGCAATGGTTTTAAGAGCAGATGCAGTGGTTGGCCATTATGGTGGGGACGCATCGTTCCCTTGGTGCTCGAGGCTCATTTCCCACCATGGCCAACGTGTTTATTTTCTGTTTTCTAATTGCACAGGCAGCAGTGGAGATGACTTGGATGGCGTAGAGATTCTGAGTGTGGGTATTAAGGATGCAGCTGTACTGTGAGTTTAAAGCCTGAACTTTTGGAAATAAAAGGATCGTATCATACGGACGGGGCTGGTAACACCATTACCTGCTCAGGCAGAATGAAACCTCCAAACCTCTGCAGTCTGCCCAGACAGAGCAATTTTGAAAACAGCCAGGAAAGAAATGAACTCTGGCAAAGTTATTTATGGCTGCTTTGGCCTTGGGCCTCCTGCTGATAGGAAGATGGTGTTTTTCCAAGCATCTCTAGGAGGAGCATTTATTCTTGGTGCCTGCTACTACCTGAGCACATGTTCATACCTAGTGAGCAGTGGTCTGTCTACTGCATCTCTCCTTTTTTCTTAGCACCTGTTGCATTGCCTAGAGAAGGGCAAGTCTGTTGCACAGCCCCTTGTGGATTCCCTTAGCGTGGCTGGAGATGCCCCTGTGATAGTCTTAAAGCCTTAAGAAATACCTTTGTTGTTACGGTTGCAGCGCATGCTGCCCCGAGGTGGGAGCACAAGGCAAAGCCTGGGATGTCCCAGCGAGCCATGGTGTGTGCACACCCAAGGAGACAGTCCCAGCTGCAGCCTCTGGGTGTATGCACACACACATACATCCATAGGTATCCAGAAGCACAGCTACGTGCCGCTGAATGACAGCTCTGCAGATGTTGCCTTTGTGGGCAGGAGGCCAAACCTAAGGAGCTATCTCAGTCTAACAAAACTCCAGAGAACATTAAAGTAAAAATGCCA